>JAAAKL020004451.1:4453-20948 GCA_010016065.2 Carybdea cf. marsupialis auct. non (Linnaeus, 1758) | reverse complement strand
TGCAACACCAACACCACATCAATAATATATCCTACAACCTACCACATATATGGCTACCAGCACTAACAGAGAAAACAGAACAAACACAAAATCAACATCGTGCCACTTCTCAACCAAGTTCGATCCCCAATTCCTCACAGGTCCGCAACCAAACAGCATAAAGCAGCGAAGCAGTTCAGAACCAAACAGCCTGAAGATGGGAGAAGTACCTCTTGAAACGTAGCTCGGAAAAAGACTACAACTCAAGACATGATAAATTTCTACCATCAATGGCATCAGCTGAGTCTACAAGCATTAGAATATTTATCTGCCTTGTCTATATTTCAATTCTGGATGAAAAACGTATGTATGCAGCTGATATGCATGTATAAATATCGATGATGACATTTTGGGTGAAGACTTGGGAATATCAAGTAACATAGTTGGTTTTTTGGGGTTTGGTCAATACTTTATAATATTATACATCTAACACATCTAAAGACTGTTTGAATAGACTCAGTGACTAGCCATAAATACTGTCTAAACACAAGTATAAACAATAATACTTTTAATAGGCAATTTGTTAGGAACAATGTAACAGATAGTCATATATGCCATAGAACATCAAGTTAAGTTATAGATCATATATCAAGAAGTTCAGACATGACACTTACTTACTTCAGTACCTTGAATTATTATTGATTCTTTACTACCAAATTGGAAGATAGGGATAGTAGCAATGGCATCAGAATAAAATAAGTTCACAGTTTGTGACTGATGTCTGTTGTTTTTAATAACATTTACAATTTAACTATGTAATCTGTTCTCAGCTAATAAATGCCCCAGGTTAACATACTAGTTTGGCCCATACATACTTTAGAGGGCCTACCTTATAAATGTACAATTACACTTGCTGCCACAGGATGTAGCTTCCTCTTTGTTTTTGCTCAATATTTTGTTTCTCACATCTATGTTAGGTTTACCATACTGGGATTACCGGTACTGTCATATTTCAACAATAGTTGGATACAGAATAGCCATTCATTTTTTTATATATTCTTTTTAGGATACTGATGAGGGAGGCTTTACCTTAGTGGACTTCACAGTACCAACAAGAGATAAACCAGTATCCCATCCAGGGGTTGACCCCCCTATCTGTGAGAAGGTAAGTTTGTGCCAAAAAAAATATTTGAAATATATGTATGCTATTTCATATTATTTAGTTTATGTATTGTAGAATCCACTTCCTTTTGAAATACAAGAGAAGTAGTTTCATCAGTACATTGTAAAACCAAGGATCAATATTTGATGAATGGAAATGTGAGGTGGGTGAGTAACACTGGCAATGCAAGTCAACAACTTACGTGAAACTGCTCACTATACATGGTAAGGACAGTGTTGAAATAGTTACTTCTGTATGTAATTAAAACTGATTAGTCCATGAAAAAATCACCACAGGCATTGCAAGATTTGTACTACATTTGTTTTTATACTGCTAATGACATCCAGCAGCAACTTGTGTCCTGTCTTCCTGTCATGACTTTGTTGCTGCCTCCCTTACAGAAAATTATGTTATCAATCGGATTGGTTTTCTCGTAAGGAATAAATTGATTATCCATCTAAGGCTACACAGTTTAAAGAGTAACTGGTGGGAGCATTGACTTATTTTTATGTCCAAAGTACCCGCAGGTATCTTGTTTAACTCATGTGCATCAATGTGTTTCATGTGATGTGTCTTTCCTGCCTTTGGAGGTAGTGTGGTACCTATTGATTGATGGGCCAGGTGGCACACCTTCTGCATGGTGCAGAGAGGCTAGTCTCTTGAACTGCACATAGTGGGATGTTGTTATCTACTGGTTGAGGAGAGGAAGCTAATGTGACAACTAGAGAATTAAAGTTATGTTATCATTGTTGGTCATTGGGTCTGGAAAGGATACAATGATTAGGTCTTTACACCCTTGGCAAAGCATATCTTTTGTTGTTTCTTAGTAATCTCAGTGACCCTGGTGAGAGGGAGAGGGAGAGCCTCCTAAACCTACTGAAGGTTGAAATCAAGGTTGTTCCCATCCTGCACACATTCTGACCATGTACTTTACTTCCAAGCTATGAAAAATGGAATTTCACTACTTCTTAGCCCAAAGGCTCCCAAGTATTTTCAGTACTGCCCCATAGATTTACCTTTTGATTTTTGCCATTCATGTACAGTTGTGTTATTGTAATAATTCAAAGACAATGTTTACAAACTTAAGTCAATAAGACAATTCAGGCTACTGGATTCTATTGGTTATTTATTCACAAGATTTGGTGTTATTTATATTTGTTTTAATTCCATAAGGACAGAAGCTCTGTTTTAAACATCATCTACTTGTTCCAACTCTGTCCAAGCAGTAAAATACTGGTTGAATGAAAAAGATACAGAGAATTAATTTCTATAAGTGACACCTTTAATGTTTTGATGAACCATCTCATGACCTAAAACTGGTAATGGAAGTATGTTGTAACTTGAATCTTATGGCAGACTGTTGTTTTCGTCAAATGATCAAAGTCTGGAATAGTGCCTGCAGCCTTTTTTGACACCAGTATGTATGTTGAAGGCTCAGAGGCAAGGCTGTTGAACTGCACTATACTCTTTGTGTTGAAGTGGAAGGATTCAATCAGGCTTTGCAGTTTTGGAAGGCACTCAATCTTGCAGAGGATCCTGAAAAGGCTGTCTCTATTGTCCAGGTCGAATACTTTGGTGAGGTTGATAAAGGAAAGGTATAGGGGCATCTGCTGTTCTTTGCACTTCTCCATGAGTTGACGGCAGGGGGAAGATCATGCCCACGGTTGACCTTTCAGCATGGCAGCCACACTGTGACTCAGGGTAGACACACTGTGCCAGCTTCTGCATGCAGGTCAGGATGACCCAAGCAAAGACTTTGCCAATGATGATGAGGAGTGAGATACCTCTGTAGTTGTTACAGTCACTTCTCTCTCACTTGTTATTATTGAGGGTGATGATTTTTGCGTCCCTCATGTCCAGTGGTACAGCTCCCTCTTGCGAGTACTGACAGAGGACTTTGTGTAGAGGATGAAGGAGGGAAGTCTTACAGCGTTTGACAATGTCTGGGGCTGTTGCTGCCTGGGGCTTTGCCTCATGGCCTTACTGGGCTCTTCTGGGGCTGGTTCTTCATCTAGCTCATCCATGACCAGGAAACATTTAAGTTCTTTGAGGGCTGATGGGGCCACAATGTTCTCCCTGAAGTAGAGATCAGAGTAGTATTCTATCCATCTCTTTATCTGTTGACATGTGTCTGTGATCACTTCCCCAGTGGAGTTTTTGAGGGGCGCTGTCTTGCTCTGGACTGGTCCCAGAGCCTTCTTGGTACTGTTATACATTCCTCTAATATTTCCAGTTGCAGCAGCTGTCTGGATGTTCGCACTCAGCTCTGCCCAATATTCATTGACAGAGTGTCTGGCAGTTTGCTGAACCCTGTTTCTCAAGGTTCTGAGAATCAGCAGGTTTCTCTCGCTGGGTTAGTACTTGGCTTCAATGACAGGAGTCATCTCTTTCACCTTGGCCTCAAACCAGTCATGTGTCTTGGGGTTCTTCCCAAAGGTGGCCAAAGCTGTGCGGTGCATGGTGTCTTGCAGGACTTTCCAGGTCTCTGTGGCAGACTTTCCAGGCTGTGAAGCATCAAATTCTTGCTGGAAGGCTTCAGCAAACTGTCCCATAAGGTGTCCCAGATCTAGTTCATCTCAGTGTTTGGAGCATGGGTGTCTCCAGGAAACCTTGTGTTGTGGCTTGGTTTTGAAGTAGGTGTTTGTGATTCATAGGTCATGGTAGGTGCACATCTCCAGCAGACGTTGTCCATTCTCATTCATTGTGCCCACAACAAACTGACCAAGGCAGGATGGCAAGGAGTCGTGGTCTGCACCCTCTGTGGCATTGAAGTTGCTCGTTGCTGGGAATGTTCCTGATGATGGATGTGAGGTTCTGATAGAACTCAAATTTTGCATCTGGGGTGGAGGACAGTGTTGGTGGATACACACTGACAAGGGTGATGGGGCCATTGGTGGTGTTGAGGCAGAGTGTCATAAGTTGCTCTGAGCCATTGTTGTTGGGTTCTGCCATGTTCAGCCGACTGTTCTTCACTGCAAAGCCTACTCCGTGTTCCATGCACTGTTATCTCAGTAAACCCAGAACTTGCTATGTTTTAACATCTTTAGGTTAAATAGGCATCATTTAGCCTCATGGTTGTAGTTGTTGCATTTGTTTGCATTAGTTGGCATCAATTCTGTGTGACTTGGGTCTCTGTCACGCTGCCTTTCCATTGGAATGTTCACTACCAAGAAGTTGCTACCCGTTTGCATTGGATCGACTGGTGCCAGAGTTATGTCAGGATCTAGCTGAGCCTAAAAGTATCTACACTCCTTGCCATCATCAGGTTTATGCAAGAGTATCCTAACTCATGTGCATATGTGCCGGCTAACATAAAAAGTACTTCATTTGAGGGTACTTGGTGAGGCCTTCTTAAAAACTAACAGAAAAGGATGGATCCTAACATGTTGTAACATCATACTTTATATCAATAACCTGTGTTGCAATAGTAGCAATATCAATGTAATAGAACACTCCATGGCCTTTCTTTGCAAAAGCACATAGATCCTGAATTGATAAAGGATTGAAAATGCCTTCACGTATGCTTTAATATCACCACATTTCATCTTCACATTTTCTTGCAGTTTCTTATGGAAAGGCAGAAGGCTAGTGATGTTCACTTTAGATCATTTTGTAGCAATTTTGTAGAGACTGAAGCTCTATGTGTCACTGTTTACCAAGTGTGTTGTTTGACAAAATTGCCATGTGTATGCTGAGCTGTGTGTTTGTTTTTCTTGGAGTCAGGGGTGATTAAGAATTGAATTTGCATTTTGTCCTTAGTGCAAATATCTGGAGTTGTCGTTTTTTGATCCAACATGCCCAGGATGCAGAGAAATTCTTCTAAAGTAAGTATGTCTACCTTTTGTGATACCTGTACATAGCCTTAGTTGCTTTTTTTAAAGTAACAACAATGGTGTAGCTGGTAAGGATAGGACCATAGGGGGATTGTAGTACTCACAAATGCCTCACAAATACCTCCACACCAGCCTTGGAAACAGGTAACAATAGATTCCCAATATACTTCAAAATCAGGTGGAGGTACCCCAAACAGTATAAGCTGGCTATACCCATTGTGTCTTGCTGTAGGCTCTCAATGATGTCAATAAATGCTATTTAACCCAATAGCTTCATTTAGCTTAACCAAATGTAAAGTTCTTTCAAACGGTCGCTAGTGTATAAACCTGATAAGTAAACCAAAAATAGGTAAAGTATGTATAAGTATTTATGTATTTAGGTAGTATTTTCTCCGTATATGTTATGAATGACATCATCAGGAGAAAATAGAAGCTAGTGTCTTAGTTGGCGCGATGAAGGAATAAAGAATACGAAACCATGCTAAAGCAAACCTTAACCTTTTTACTGTTTCATGTTTTTTTACTTATGGTTTTAAATCTGTTGCAGTTGTATTTTATTTGTATGGTGTAATCTACCTATGAATAATACAAACAACTGTTTGAAGCTGGTTGTTCTTATTGTCTATTATACTATTTCACGATATATTTAATTCCACTATAGTCTTGTTAACAATTGCGACACTTCTAGATGGTTATTTGAGGTGTAATGATAACAGAAACAAGTTATTTGGTTGTCATTTTTGTATCTCTCTTTCTAGTCCGAAGACAACGATCTCGGAATTGTTTGCTATCATGAGGCAATGGGTCCCCCAGACCCAGCAGAACATTGACATCTTGATAAAAGAGGTGAGTCACGTGAGCAAATTATCTAATTTAGTGTTACGTTGGAGTCCATCTTAATCGATGGACCTCAGAAAGCAAGCCCTAGCTCCTAAAAGTAAAAGAGAATTTGGCTTTTATCGTAACAATCATCTGTAAAACTTTCGGAAAAAGTGCCTAATAATTGAAGATCCAATCAATCCAATCGTTTTGACATAGGAGCTTTTCCCCAATATTCTTATAATTCGTAATTTTCTACAACGGTTTATGGTCACATCTTTCCCGAAGAGACAAAGTATCTGAATCTCAGAAACATATTTTCTTTATGAGCATTCAATTGCATATAGATCAAAGATCTGTTTTGCTTGAGACTTATCAGGGTAACGTGTATATGAACTGTGTAATGACAGTTTAAAGAATCGATTTAGTTATTCTAGTTGTTGCCATCATTTTTTTCGTAACACATGTAGACATTTGTTGGCCTCCAGCATCATATTCTGTATACTGACATTATACCGGAAACCTGAGTGGCATATCATCCCCAAAGCATCAGCTTGCTTACATCTGGCACCTCTAATACCAAGATTATGCATCTTAGTGTTCATTTTGTTTTTAATAAACGTCTTCCATATTTTAGTATTAAAAGCACTTTGCCGCCCGCTCTTTGTTTCCAAAACCTCATTGCCTCCCTTTCTACTATCTTTGAATTTCCCGTAGACTCAATTTTCCTCCAAAGACTACCAAAATCTGGAACTCTCTGCCTTCAGACTGCTTTCCTCTTACATTTAATCTTGACAATTTTAAATATAATGTCAATCGCCACCTTCTTTGAGATCTTGAATCTTTTTTTTTGTTTACTTTTTATTTCTACTTCGTTCAAAGTAACTCGATACCTTGAAGTGGCAACCCTGCCTTGTATCGAGTGAAGGAGTAAAAAATATATGTATAGGAAATTGATGTCGGTAAAGATAAAGAGTTAGAGCTTCATACATGGACCTCAATTGTACTATATACACCATTTGTTTTTCTAAATGTCCGTATTGCATCTGATTTGATGTTTATACTCCATTGTCACATCCACGTTGCTTCTCAGCCTTATTTGTACTGTAAGCGTCTTAGTTTCCTCCTCTGTGATTCCACTGGTTCATGGCCTTATTTACACCCTCCACTGTGGCCCTTTTTATGCAATTCAAGTAGCATTGTTTTCCCTTTGCACTTTGGTAGCTATCGTCAGTGAATAAGTCCATTTTTATCGTATTCATTGGTCCATGTTTCTATCATCTCCCATTTATGATCTCCAGGTTCCAGTTCATTCCTTTTATATACCCCGAAAGGCATGGTGATCCCTTGTGTATCCCCATTTCCAAGACTCACCGATACTTAGCAAGATATTGATGTAGCACGTATCAAGTTACTTGCCACATATTGCAAGATTACTTTGGGGTTTTTTGTATCACTAGGCGCTTCGAAGAGGAGCTCATGTCGACGACAAAGATGGTCTAACAGACATGACAATGCTTCATTACGCCTGCAAAGCAGGGGCAGGTGAGTACATCTAACGATATATGCAATATGTACTTCGCTCTTCAGACCTTCTTTGCTATTATGCCATTTCCGTTGGTGCTCGATTAAGTGCCCCTTCTTTAATAAGCACCCTTTGCGGCTAAGCACCCCCTCTTTTATACACCGTTTTTAATAGCCATCCTGGAATAGACTTTCAGAACCAAAGCAGACACTTATTCGAATTCGTAGGAGATAATAGCGAGTTTGCTCAACGGTTGCTGAACGGTAGGATCAAACTTTATGTCAAAACGTCTGTATTTTACAATATCTTTCAATGCTTGTTTTCCCGATGTTAGAGCATAGTTTTCCTCAGGAGCCATCGCCACATACTTAACTGGCATGATAAGACCGATTTCTCGCTTTCTTTTGCCATGATTCAAGAACTAAATCATGAAACCTGAAAATTTTTCTAGCTTTCCATTCTTTTATTTCGTAGTGGTAGATGTTCTTTTCAAAAGTTTCTGCGTACTTAGAATTGCCCATCGTGATTAAATGTCGCCAGTTAAAGTTCATTATAGATAAATGAGGATTTGCCCTTTTCCCTTTAACCCTTCATTTTCTGCTATTCTGCTAGTAGTACAATATACTTAAGTATTTTGAAAATTATAGCGATTCTTTAGCCAACCACTCTTTGCATGGATGAGGAGTACGATGAGGTTATGGTAATTTACATATAATCTCTGAGTAACAATCGTCAAAGAGGTGCGGTGACGATTTCTATTTGGCAATGTTTCGCCCTTAAATTGCAAAAGCTTTCTCTCCTCTATGAAAGAGGAGTATAATCTAAAGAGTATTTTAAGGATTAAAAGAATCAACAGAACAGCATCAAGAAGTTAGCCATTGATGGTATTCCAGGGATAGCACTAGTGAATATAAAATGGTAGTTTTTTTGAAGCCGACACCTGGTCGTTAGTCCGGATTACCATATCTACCAGCCTTCGCTTAGGCCTACAGGTGGTGTTCCGACTTACCAAAGTGATTTCATACTTTGCTGTCATTTATACCTGTAAGAGGAAATCTATTACGCATAAAAGTGCATTAAGTTGGTGTACTGTTGTGTCATTTGTTGTGTCGTATGTGTTGTGTCATAAATACTAGCTACAGTTATAAATATGGATATTCGTACCAACCGCACCACAACACGCCTTTCCTGATATAGCGTTTTGATCCGCCTCCCAATATCACAGACCAGAAGTTCGTCAAAACGAGAAGGGCGATATATCACCATGGCAAGAGGTAGCAGCCAAGTAAGCCCTTAATTTCACGATTTTCCCAAAATTCGAGAGATTTATAACTTTCATAACGTTAAAGACGCTCTGGAACAGACATACGCAAACAACATTTCTAATATTTAAAGCTTAAATTTGAGACAATGCTACGCGGTGGAAGGATCAGATGGTACGGTCACGTCCACAGGAACACCAAGTGGATTAACGGTGTGACCACGCTGGACGTTTGTGGCACATTTCCCAGAGGAAGACCAAAGAAGACGTAGCAGCAAGTAATAGAAGACTACCGACGCAAGTGGGGGATGATTGGAATGGGCCCACTCAAGAGAGAAGAGTGGCGAACAGAAGTGCGACGTAGAATGAGAAACCCCATTGAACCTGCGGAGCAACCTGCGGAACAGGCGACGTAAAACCGGATAGTGATGATGATGATGTTGATGATGATGATAATGATGACAATGACGATGATGATGATGACAATGACGGTGACGGTGACGATGACGACGATGATGATCGATGATTGATGATGATGATGATGATGATGATGACGTAAACGGCTTAGTGCTTGGGACAACGCACATATTTACCATAAACCCCCCTAATAATTAGTTCTATAACTAATGGAGCAAAAGACCAGTTTGTTCTTCAAGATATTAATTCAAGAATAAGCGAAACATTCAAGCTGATAAGACAAAGGAATGAAGGAGTGTAAGGATATATTACTTTATGTGTAGTGACCTATTGGAAGCTTTAAACACAGTACATCAAGTGAAGTTGCGAAAATTTCACCTATCCCCTTGGAATAAACGGCAGCTCAAGATCAATGTTTTGCCTGGTACGATTGAGCTTGTCTTTTTCGCTAATCTAAAGACAAAAGCACAGGTTCTCTCAGACGTATTTACGCAATTCAATCCAATAACTTGAAAGAAACTGTGAAACTGCCCTGATAAGCAGCCCTGATAAACAGCCGTGATAAATAGTGCTTTAATAGTAAGTCGCCTTATCAAGCTACAGTGAAACATGCTTGCTGCAGTTCGTGGCGGAAGACTGGCTACGTGTAGACTCAAAAGTAAACATACCCCTTGGTGCTAAACTCGGGACGAAGACACCATAATAAGGACTATGTGTGTTTTTAGTAAGTTATTTTTATTTGAATCCTTGTAACAAACACTGAAGAGCGTAGGCGTACACAGGTGTAATAAATCAAGGCCGACAAAGCTCATTCACAACTTATCATTCATTAGTGTGTGACGAGGCCAGGGAGGTGGCTCTTTACCCACTTACCGAAATCTCACTTGTCATCGAAAACCTATGTAGACCTGCTTACTGGTAGCCTAATTTGAAAGTTATCGTTTGAAATGGTAGAACACTGCAAGATTTCTTGTTTCTACTTTATAATTATTTTATTAACAAAATAGTACTGTATCATACTCTAACAATTCTTCTCAGTCCAAACTTAGTTAGTTCACTTTGTTTCCAATAGTTCACTTTGTTTCCAATAGTTCAGTTTGTTTCCAATAGTTCACTTTGTTTCCAATAGTTCAGTTTGTTTCCAATAGTTCACTTTGTTTCCAAGTGAACGGGTCGCTTTAAGCCCTCGTTAATCGATGAGCTAAAATGTATAACTCCTGGCTCTGAACACCTCAGACTCGGGATACGTTGTCTACTGTATTATAAGTATACGCTTTTACTCATAATTTCCAATAGTTTTATAGGAATAACTCATAGAAGGAAGCCGCTATCGTCTTCGGAAGACAGATTCAAAGTGAAAATGTCTGACCGGTATCTGTCTTAATATGCCTTTTGCGGCGAAAATCCTCTCATTCAGCAATGTGATTGGTTGGTTGGTGTTGACTGACGGCTGGAAGGGTGTATTGAAAGCAGATTATGCTCCTGTTTAGATAAAGACAGTAACTGAGACAGTAACGTTAGATAGAATATCTTTCAAGAGCAATTTATATTACCTGAAGGTTGCAGAAAAATATATAGATTTGGAGATACAGTGGTACGACTTATGATTAAAATAGGGTGTTATATTTAAACCCGTGTAATATGCTAGGGTTTAACTTTTGGTTTAGGTTTAAATGGAGACTGATTTGAGTTAAATGAAGGGGGAATGTCAGTTAGAATGATTAAGAACCCTCAACTAAAGGATAGTTATGAAAGCATTTTGTAGGGGCTTTTCTATCAGCAATTGTAGCCATACATTCAGTTGTGGAGCCTACTTAGGTGGGAGGATACTATGAGCACCTGCGGATTTACTTGCAGTAGGAGGTCCGATTATTGTAGTTTTATTGGCTGATTTGAAAGTACATTTGATCGGCATTAGGTTGTTAGATATGTAAATGCTGATTCAAGAAACGCTATCCTGTTGTTGTATTTACCAGATCTGTATTGATATTCATCACTTCTGGAAAAGGGTGCAGGAAGTAATGTCTAATTTAACAAGGGGTGCGGAAACTTATTGCTCACTTGGAATAGGCACCAACAAGAAGAAAAATTAAGGACCACTGACATTGAGTGTCCAGAGCTCTTTAAAATTTGGGCTGTCTTTGGATGATCGTACATATGTGTGTACCATGCATATATTTATTTGATACAACACAGACTAGTTAAGATACTGGTACTCCAGTAAGGGTTTACAACTTCAGATGAATATGGTGTAGGATTTGTTAAGCTTGAATATTTAGCCTTTTTTGCGCTGCTAATCGTTTTTCTTTGTTGTAGTTGGTGTTGGTGACCTGGATGCTGCTTGTAGCATTGTTCAATTGCTTATTGGAAAGGTGAGTTGCACCAGATCATCATGGAGACCCTTGGTATCTTAGGCGCTATTCAACTTGAATATATAGTAGGTTTAATGTGAGGTCTCATTTCAGAATTGAAGTTTATATATTCCTATCTTAATAAAACGAGAATTGACACCAATGTACTATAGGTCAAGGAAACGTAAGCTGCTGACATGTGGTCTAACCGGAAGCTTTAGGACAAGAGGCACAGTAAAGGATACCTGGTGCATTTCTTAAACGGTATATTTTGTGAAAGAAACGACTGATATTGATTTTAATATTGACAAGTCGCCGAAGCAATAGTGGCTTCTCCCTAACTGAAAACTGTATGTCCTAATTTGTGATGGGCAGGGCCGTCAACAGCCAGCGCGGGCCCAGGAGTATTTTATAGCACCGGTCCCCAGTAGGTTTCTGGGTGAAACGCCTAAGGCTGTTTTTTATGACCAAAGTGCCATAGAATAAATGTTTTGCGGGCCCCGGACCTCCAAGCCCGCCTACCCCCCCTCTCGACGGTCCTTTCGATGGGTCGTATGGAGAGAACTAATTTCCAAAAAATTGTTATTAAGGAAGATATATCGTGACAAGACTCGGGTACTTTTCCAAGTGACCTATGATGAAGTTTATTGCTTTGTTCTTGAATTGAAACACAACGTATAAAACAGCTGACAACATTAATTTCTGTATTTAAAAGAAGCTATTTAAGGTAGCAAGTTATGTATACGAGTTCAGTAGCTTCGGGTAAAGGACCTGTTCATATTGCCTTCTTATGATGAAGAGAGCTCAGTTTTGGGTCGATTTCATATTAAATTGGTGTAAGGGATGTTGAATAAAGGGTGCTTTATAAGAGAAGTGACTATTATAAGAAACTAGTTACTTGGTGGTGAATCTAAATAAGAGGGACGAAAAAAAGTTCACAACTGTCTTTCTGTACCACTGGTGCCCCCAATAGAGACAGCAACCCCAACCGAAAAAGAATCCCTTACTTATGGCATTTTATCAAACCTATTGTATTGTCCTGCTTCTGTCAGCCTTATGAGACTTCTTGGTAGTATTACGTGCCAGCCCTAACACCATAATAATGACGTTTGAAAATAGGAACCTTCTTTACGATGGCCTTTAGTTTGTAATTGTTACCGCTTAGACATCGTAAAATAACGAGGTAAGGTATTAACTTTATATTCTTTTAGTGCTCCTGCATGTAACAAAAGTAGGTGGGGTGACAACAAAGCCTGGGTAGTTCCCGCAAGCAATGAGTTGATGGAAAGTGTTCATGTTTCACTAAAACTCACAATGATATAATATAATAATGCCATTAATGTTTTATATTTTGTTGACTTGAAAAACTTTCCCTTGAATTATCTCAGAGTGCTAAAGTGGAGCAGAAGTGCAGATGGACAGACATGCTACCTCTTCATTATGCTACGTTCTTCGATGTTGGTCCTGTTGTGAAAATACTACTTGAGGTGTGCAAGGGAAGAGGTAAGTATCATTAATCCATACTATGACGGACTTTCGGCTGGATGCATCCCCTTATCATAATCGTTTTCGAAGATGTATATATAGGGCCGTAAGCACTTCATGTTTATCGAGATATACTATGTATTTCATGACTGCTTGTGTATCTTCCTGAGTGCTTATATAGATGAAATTGTAACTGATGAACGGCGAAACGACAAATTAGGTTGCTGGTGGTGGTGAGGATTCTGGATCAAAGTTCACGGATTGTCGACGTAACTATTGCACTATTTAGTTCAATGGTAAAGTCGGCGTTTTCGGTGTGGGAGATCCTGGGTACGATCCCCGCCAGCGCCGTATGCATTCTATGTTTATTAAGTTTTATTCGATGTATTTTATGATGGCTAGTGTTTCTTCCTGAGTACTTATATATGTATATGTATTCTGTGTTTATGTTCTGAGCCCAAAACAAGTCACTTTGCCATCAAACCCATTGTTTAAGGTAACATAAGCTAAGTAAACTCATCGCTTGTTAGTTAAAACATAAGGGCTATTCTGCACTAGCAGTCGGAGGTCATGGCGGGCTGCATTTTGCCCTTTGACAATCTCCGCGGCCGAGGCTCAATTCAATTTCCACTCTGAGTACCTTGTACCTTGGACCATGAACAGGAAAGTAAGCAAAAATGAGCGAACGTGAGATGCGATAATGTGTAGTCTCCAAAGAACGTTTAGATACAGTTATACTCGCCATATCACTCTTATAATTACCCAAAGTGTACAGACCTTCATTTCATGTAAATTTTGTACAATATGTGACTTTTTATATACTTTATCATAGTAAAAGGGATCATGTATAGTGAACTACTGAACTCGAGTTTTGCCATGATGTACCACCCTTAAAACCGACGATTCCCCTATTTGAAAATTAAGGTGGTACCTGACCAAAGTACAATGCACTTGTAACTCACTTTTAGTATGTAGATATCTCGAGAGCTGAAATGTATATATCGTCGTATCTCCGTTACCTGGAAATTGTTTGATTGGGTTAGCATCCTTGCCTGCGCTACTAAAAATACTATCACATAAACGAAATAGGAGAAAAAAGGGTTTCTTACTTCAAATTTTGTTAACAATAACTTTGATAAAATAACTTCCTTGATTGGCATTAAGTACGATCCCCATTCATACCACGATATCATTTGCATTCTCACACAAACCTTCCAAGTGATAGACTTGACTTAACTTAATTTGAGCTCGCTCGGACATTACAGGCCAGTTCCTTCATGATCTTCGTCAGCTCTTCTGTGGATAAGCGGGTGTCTCTTCTTAGCTGGTTCATATACGTTATTGCTAGTCTTCCCCTTTTCCTTGTTCCTTGTTTTGGCTCCAACAGTAGCTTTTGGCATACAAATTCCTCCTTTCTCCTCCACATGTGCCCAATGAATTTCAACCGTCTAGCTTTTAGCACTGATGTTATGCTGGGCAGTATTCCATATAACTCCTTGTTTGTTATCTGCCCTCTCCAAGTAAATCCGAGGACTGCTCTCAGCATTCCATGTGTAAGTAGCATCTAGCCTACTGTTTATAGCACTTGGAAGGGTCCAGCCCTCTGCCCTATACAACAAAACACTCTCGACTACAGATCTAAAGAACTAGATTTTAAGTTTTCTTTTAGTTTTGATTTCCAAAACCAAGTGATAGAAGATATCGCAGATGGAACTATATTCTTCATCTAGCTCTTGGAACTCATTACCGTTCACATTATGTGTATTCTGAAAAAAAGTTAATTGTAGACTTCAAATTTATGCCTGGTATTCATCACTCTACAAGCTGCGTTCCTTTAATCGTCATCTTCACGTGACAGAAGCGATCCATTTCTATTGGTTTATCGTGAAGAATTGATTTCTACAATTCCCATAGATCTGCGGCCATGTGTAGAGTTGTATATAGTGTCTGCGAATGTGCAGGTGTAGCTGCGGAAATTTCCGATCGCTTTGACACTTTCCTCCCAATGGAGTATGACCCTAAGACACGGATAACCAGAATATCAGGACCGTATCAATTTCCGTTCTGCGTCACTCAGTAGCTCTGTAATGACCATTTTATATCGATCTAGGTACGGACACAGCAAGCAGTGAATTTGACAACGGAACCCCTTTACATATCGCTGCCAGTAACCTTTGCCTTGATGCTACACAAGTGTTGGTAAGTTTTTACTCTAAATATTACACACTAGGCGATTGTTTGGTATGCATTCATCAGAAAGTGAAGTGTATTTTTGTAGAGTTGGTAGAGCCACACCCTAAGAATGCACGGGTCCAGGGTTTGAGTCCCGGAGGTGAATCATTTTCCAATTCATTAGTTTTCTTTTGAACTTAAGACGTATTTGTAAACATAATAAGCAAATATATACCCTAAAAATTAACTTTTGGGCTTAAGTTGTCTAGATGCAATGTGAGTCTCGTTTTCTTGTTGGACGGTGCACAGCCGATTGTCTCCAGTGGCCAGTGAAAGCTCAAAACGTAGGTGATTCTTTTGGTAGCTTCAACCATACCTTCCCTTTTTCTGAAAATATATTCCTGTATAAAAATTTTGAAAGTTCGCATTGCATTTTCCAGTTTACTTTATTTCTTATAGTATGTTCCTATGGATTTGATTATGAAGCTTTGTTGGTCAGGTAAAGCCTTTTCTCTCATAGGCCTTTACCCCCGAAGATGAATTTATAAGGTGGAAAACCCTCAGTAGGAAACACTACTAAACGTTTACGTGACGTGTCTTAGAGTATGCGCACGAAGGAGTAGGGCTCCAGGGTGATCAACTGCATCTCAGCAGTTCAGATAAGTTGGTTGAGTCCCAATTCTCTTAGTCACAACAAAAACAGTACGTTTATTTGAAGTGGTAAGAAGAAGAATATCAAAGTGACTTCAAGAGTACTTCGTACATCGGTGAATAGTCACAAAATCAAAGACCAAATGGGCCCATCACTAGAAAGATCTTAAGCAAACTGTCATTAACCTGGAAACGGTGTGTATAGCGGTCGGGTTTTAAAGCGATATTGCTGGTAGATTACATTCATTTACGTTCAATTGGGACTTTCATTGTCCCGATAAGAAGTTTGTCAGGACGCGGCACAAAATGCCCCTAGTCCAGACAAGGGCGGGACGGTTTGACAGTCTGCGTTATCGTTGTTAGATTTTCCCATGCCTCTTGGGAAGACCTCGGGTACGCTAACCTTTTCAGCTTAGGGATGAAACAGAGCGGCCTGACAAAGATCGCCCAGGGGCGAAACGGGAGCTTATTTATTTTAAGTACGCACGGTTTGTAAACCGGGGTTGCCATTTGGGATAGTTCGACGCCAAAATTTAGGAGCGTTGGATTTTGTAAATGGTTTATGGTTGCAAAAGGCGTTCGGGATTGTCTCGCTATTTGGTATTGAGGTGGGACTCTATAACAACTTCCTGGCAGACTACTTTCATGATGAAACGATTTCAATAAAACTGCTCTGGTTACAGGTATAGAATAGTTACGAAGTAATTTTAGCATAATTTGTGATGAATTGTTTCCCGATGTTCTTTGCGATCGTTTTTTATTTGAAATCGATAATCGAAATCCCTCTGGCAGACTGTTGTTCTTAGTTTTTCGGGAAAGGCCAACTTTTTGGCAGAAAGA
>JAAAKL020004450.1:0-20948 GCA_010016065.2 Carybdea cf. marsupialis auct. non (Linnaeus, 1758) | reverse complement strand
AGGAGAGCATATGACAGGAGAGCATATGCCAGGAGAGCATATGCCAGGTGAGCCTATGCCAGGAGAGCATATGACAGAAGAGCATATGCCAGGAGAGCCTGTACCAGGTGAGCCTATGCCAAGAGAGCATATGACAGGAGAGCATATGCCAGGAGAGCATATGCCAGGTGAGCCTATGCCAGGAGAGCCTATGCCAGGTGAGCCTATGCCAGGAGAGCATATGACAGGAGAGCATATGCCAGGAGAGCATATGCCAGGTGAGCCTATGCCAGGAGAGCATATGACAGGAGAGCATATGCCAGGAGAGCATATGCCAGGATGAGCATGGTTCAAGGGTTCGAATACAGTTTATGACGTCCTTTCTATTTCTCTCGTAGCTTTTCCAAGCGATGCACTTATTGTTGCCAAGAGAATATGTAGAATTTGTACCGAAGAAGGATGAATGGATGAATGCATGCAAAAGTCGTTTCTTTAATCAATAAAAATAATTGTTCTGATGTCTTTACAACAAGGCTATCGACTTTCCAATACAACACATGCATACCTTAATGGCGAGCAGTCACCTGCTACCACCCCTTGTCTGTGCCATTAGTTTAAAGATTTATTTGCTTTCCATAGCGTTGGTTTGTTGGTTTAACTTCTGCGATACTTGTTTATTTTAACAATTTAATCGTTGGCAGATTTCCGTAATGTGACTCTAACAGAGGCAGGGGATGATCATGGGATACAAAAATAGACATGCAGTTCTGCAATCGACGCTGGTGAACTTTGTTCATTGAACAAAGGCAGTCTGTTAAAATCATGGGTTAATGACGATAGATAAATATTTGGTTAGTAGACAAACTGAAAGGCGATATGTCAGCGTCAGATAATAAACCAAACTTGTTATTGATCAGAATAAATATGACAAATATCTTGGATGGTGTGGAATCTGCATGTTTCTCTAATTTTTCTGTTGTTTTTTGTTTTGTTTGGGTTGAGTTTTTTGGTTTTGTTTTGTTTTTAATCCTTCACTCAGTACAAGGCAGGGTTGCTACTTCAAGGCATTGAGTTAGCTATTTCAGTTATTCGACAGGAAAAAGCAACATAAAAAAGATACCAAAATCCAGAAAAAGACTTCAATTACAAGCCTACCGTGAATCTTTATTGATCAGCTTCCACACTTTTGGATAAACTCAAAATTTTATGGAATGGTGATGTGTATTGGTGCTAGTAATTAAAGAAGGGAAACGAAAGAGATGCGTTTCTCATCGGCGAAATATGAAAACGAGGCTGCTCAAGAGAAAGGAGGCATCAATTCGCAACTTACAGGCTTTGAGTTTTAATTAGGGGGCTTAAGGAGAGACAATCGATTGAGGGAGGGACTTATTAATGAATACCAATATCATGTTGTTTCTTATCTAAATTTTATACATAGAAATGCACTCCAAGCTCAAGATCTTTGTAGAAGAGATATCAATTTTAACGGATTGGCAATATTTATTTCTTGTTTTTCCTATTTTGGTATCAATAAGCAAAGGTTCCCAACATAACTGTATTTCTAACTCATTTTAGAAATTTACTTGCATTGAGTTCGTTCACTAACACCTGACGCTGCTGTTTCAACATAGTACGACCACTATGATGCTGTCAAACGACCTTGTATCTTGATGCCCTCACTAGTGTCAATTCCCACTTTTCGATCAAGTTCCTCCCTACAGATCATTTGTAGAAATGCATACATATGCGAGGACGTCTAGAAACGGAATTTATCTGTGTTGACAGTTGTGCAGGTTTCTTATGGAAATATTCCATTTTATTGGGGTGTGTCCTGGATCCAACCATACATCCTTTTCCGACCGGACAAAAATTGAAAATAGTAATCCAAACCCTTTCCGATATACTCTTCTTATATCAAGTAGCGTGCTATCCAAGTGAGCTGGTGTAGCATGCAGAAGGTTAATTGTCCTAGTTAAAACTCAGCCATCAATATGGAGGCTCCTACTGCGAGTCCTGCAGGACAATAAGTACCTCACTTTACAAGAAGTGGCTAGGAATGGAATTGGCGACTCTACTCTCTATACCAAATCTCATCTCATAGGTTCAAAATTGTCTGCATTTTGTGCTTAAAGAAAGAAACAATTTGTTAGCAGACTATACGAAGAAAATATATGTAAAACGTTCTTGTACTCTTTCTTAGACTCTTTCTTGTCATCTTTTCGTGGCCTAAGCAAATACTAGCAAAAACTGTCGAGTTTTATACGGAAAAACAAGGTGGACCATTTTAGTGATTCTAAGTAACCATTAAAAACTACGAGAAGACCTTATTATGGCCTGCCCCTACAGGCCCTCCAAATTGCAAACAGTTTTCAATAGGCTAACCTCCAAACTAAAGGAAACGTGTTACGTGCTATGAGAAACCGTAAAACACCCGCTGTAGGTACAATAAATTTGTTTGCAAATCCTTCCGATTATTGGAGATTCAGGCCTCTTAACACTGAGACAAATGAATACGAGGCAAGAGATAAGGCCCTTCACACTGCGTAATATGAAGTTATCAAAGCTTACTATTATTGTGGTTAAACAACTAGATATTGTGCTTGGACCTATATAGATAATTACTAATTGACGATGGTGTGTATTGTTAAGGGCTACAAACGATGTTATTAAATGCTGTGAAGTAATTACATAATAAAGGAGTACTTAAGAAAGGTTTTTCAGATCTGAATCCAAAGTTGTTTTGCAGGGTCAAATGAAGTTCGTTCTTTGTTTTCATAGAATTACTCTAATTGCAAGTATTCAACCTAATGCTTTCCGCATGGAAGATGTAAATAACGGTTGTGTTATTGCACATTAAAACCATAGCATTAAAAATACTAAGGCGTCTCTGTGTCTCCTATTGTTGTCAGTCTAAATTATTGTACATTACCTCCAGGTTCTTATTACTGTCTGATATACATGTTGTAACACGTCACCCTTTTACATTATTCTTTTTGCATCCAAATACCAAATGAAATCATGGCAGACATTTTTGATAATTGTCTAACAATTGGCAGCAATTAAACGGGAATCAAGTCACGATAGGCTCAGGGTTTGGGCTTGAATCACTTTTACAAGTTTATCAATCCAGCCAAGAAAATATCCTACCTTCTTCCAATACAATCCGCTCCCCTCTACCTTCTTTGTCATATTTCCCTCTATCCCTGCTTGCCCTCTCCGATTCCCTTTTTGTTCTCTTTCTTCGCTTTCTCCTTTATATTCTTCTCTCCATTTGCCTACTTTTATTTCTTTCACGTTCTTCTCGCCTCTCTACCTCAGCCGAAAGTCTTGTAATACATCTTTTTTCAATTTCTTTTCCCAGTTGATAATTTTATCCAAAACTTTGATGTATCACATCCTAAGGAGGTATGGATCTAACACGTTGCACATGTTAGTTTTTTATGTTCCTGAAAAGTGCGCGGCTCAGGTAAAATTTATGAACAAGTTGGATTTAAACGTTAACGATCAAAGTTAAAGTGGAATGGGGACTCCAACCTCTTGTATTCAATAGAAGCCTTTCTTCCAGTCCTCTATTAATGTATATCTCGCACTGTAATAGTCGTTTTGAATGGTCTAATTGAAGACCTTGGAGCACTCTTTAATTCCTTCTTATCACTGAAGTTTAAATATAACCATCAGTTTAAAATGACTTTTCTTTGAAGAGACCCTGATATGATTAGCGATTCGAACTTTCATTATCTGACATTAGCACTAAATGACGTTCCTTTATCTTCTAAGCAGATATCAATAGTCCTCTTCTCTACAGATAAGAATGCCGTTAATTATATCATCCAGGTCAATCAGGAGAAGATTGAGCTGTATTTTCGTTGACAAGCCGTCTCTCTATTTGTTGATACGCTGGAGATTGACCTTGATATTCGCCCGTAGAAAATACAACGTAAGGAATCTCGTCACGAGGCCTTAAATATGAGATATTCGATAGTGTGATGGTACTGGAATACTTGTAGAAAGTCTGGGGACTACTTCATCAGCCTGAATACGACCTACATCATACACGATGCTCAACCGTAGAAAATAGGTTATTAGCCAACCGATCATACTGTATTAGGCCTGAAACCCGTTAGAGAGAATATAACAGTTTCTCTCCCAAATGCTTTGTCACGCAAGAACAACTTTCGGTATGCTACCATTTTAAAGTAGGGCAGGTAATAGTTTGATGCCAGGCTTGACAATTTCCCCATAGATTTGGAACAAGGTTATTGTGAAGAAAGCTCACTTGCTTGTGAGTCTCGGCACCAATTCATGCGAATAAAGCTCGCTTGCTATTCCCAGATGATGAATAAATCGAAATATCAAGACATAAAGACCACAAGTCTGACTTGTATCAACACTGAAGATAAAAGTAAGGAAACAAAAGCTACAGAACTAACTTTACACGAACACGAGATAAGCTAATATCTGATTGGCCATTTTAAATAATAACAATGGCCTGAGACTAAAACATAATTCGGAACAGCTATATAACATGATATTGAGCCATTGTGTAAGGCTAGTAACCAAATACACTGGTAGTCTTGTAATACAAAAGTGACAGACTAATGAGAGATCGAAGATTGCAAAGGAATGCATTATACAATCCAAGTTAACTAGTGAGCTGATATTAATTCTGTTTATAGCAGGCAAAATAAACACAAGCTGACAGTGACGAGGATACTGACTTGTTTCGCAGTAAAATTTTACAGGAAGGAGAGAGAGACCGCCCTTTAAAGTGTCCGCTGAAAACCTAATTAATCAGTTATGACTGACCCTGTGCCTTAACCTTACGAAAGAAATATGCTGAACCCTGGACTTTTTAGCGGCAGACATTATGCAGTTTCCGTTTGGACTTTACTTAAGCACAAATCGCTCGTGTTATTTAGTGCAATTTTATTCGCACCTTTTATTGACAATAATCTGACAATTGAGAAAATACATCATATTTTACAAATTTAAAGTTAGCAGCTTTACCGATAGTCTTGTATACCGATAATATGTTCATTGTCACCTTACAGGCAGTCTCGTTTAAACATTCTACGTTAGAAAGTCTTCACTCCCAAATAGGGGATCATTAAAAGAGAAAGAAATGTTGAGATGGTAGTGCATTTGATGTACATACTGCAACTATAAAAGGGGTATGTGAAATAGTCGAAAATTCAGTACGTTTGTCTGTAGAGTTTACCTTTCCCCGCCTATTGTGTAAATTATTTAGGTTATTTATCTTGGATTAGCTAGTCGCATTCGTTACATAGGTTAGTGGCTAAAGTATTTTAGTTACTCCTTGGATACCTGGGTCACCCAGCCTAATTCCATACGATCTCCTCTTGCACTCTGCTACTGTGGGTGGACATAGGCCCCCCTACAAGGATGTTCGTGGCATGCACAGTGTTCAGTTCTACAAGACCATAATAGATTGCCAAGGAAAAGATTGTTTATATGCCATACTAAGTGAGCCTAAAAGCCATACTAAGGATACCAAAAAATTGCTAATGGAGGTCCAACAAGATCTGCACAATATCTGCGAGTGGATTGGAACGAAGAAATACAATAAATACAATTTCAAAAATTCTATCCATGCATTTATCCTCATGAGAAGTTTATGAAGCACACATTAATGTGAAAATCCCCACAAAAATCAAATGCAATAGTTATAGGAATTCTAAAACTTGATGCAGATAAATCATAGAATTTATGTAAAAACACATTAAAATTCTAAATTGATCAAATGAATTAGCATTCTTGATCACTTGAAAAGCAGAGTTTTATGTTCTCACCCAAGAGTTTCATTGTAAACAATGTTTTTTGTTCTGCCTTCTGGAGCCAAGATGAGCAAATCTTTAGCAGATCCAACTCGAGAGCAGGGAACACAAAACTGCCATTGTGAGAAGCAGGGGTTTGCAAGTCAATCCCAACTGTTTGCAATGTCTTACAGTCTGCATTGTCATGCAGAAGCTAAGCTTAAGTGGAAATTGGATCCCTTAAAATTCAAATAGAAGATCAGCAGGAATAATGTATATTCTTGGGATAAGCGCATCCTGCCCCTTAAAATTGCCAGTAATGATGGTGGCTTCTAGAACATGCGGCATCAGTTTCTTGACGACTAATCTGGTGCTATTGCATAGACAACATTGCATAAACGACTTTGAGCTTAAGCCCTTAGCAACGACACAATCACTAGGCGTGATAGTTGATGAGAACATAAAAAACACGAAGTAGTACAAGGGAGCGTATATGGGACTTTCGTCACTAATGATACAAAGAAGTGTTAATCCGCATTCAAAGCTATGTATTTGTTTGCCATGCCATAGTTGTGAACCATTTACGTTGCCAAAATGTAGTCTCAGACAAGATCTCAGAGTCAACTTTATAGACACTCCAAAACGGCGCCAAAATAATAAACAAGAACATAAATATGATTTACAAGCAGCTTTTACAATTGCTGTAACCTGGGGAAACTTCTAACCGACGAGTCTATAGGCCTACATTACATAGTTATATATCTACATTTGCAGCTGCCTACAAACGAGTGTCTGACCATTCTGTTACCGCTGCAACCAAATGTTTTATATTCGCGCCTCTAGAACTGGGTAAACTTCGACCAGCTACTGAACCAATCAGATCGCTTCATACTCTATAATTTCAAAACAAATATGGCGTCTGATATCTGCAGTAAATGAAGCGACAAGGGGCTGAAAATTGTGTTTCAATATATATTATATGACAATAGATCGTCACTTTCGTTGCTCCACTGCAAACTACAGTAGCTTGGAATCAAAACTGATCTGCTCCTGAAACTAACGTAGGTTACAGCCAAGCCGCAGGCAGCCAGCTATAAATCATGTACCGCACACTAGGCTTCTTGGTTAGAAACTACATGTACCCACGGGCCCCCAGGCCTGCTAGTCTATTGTAGCGCTTTAGATGTTATCGGGAAATCTGATGATGAACTGACCATCCTAAATGGTTCAGCTTACACTTTTAAGGAGTCAGCATCCAAAAACAAAAGAATAACCGGGACCATTTGTAATTTACGTTTATGAGAGGATATTTAAGAAATACATGGTACCATCCATCACCCATTCGAATAACGTTTGTTGCTCCTTGTACAATGCAGAAGAGCCACACTTTATTAATTTAGTGCACGGAAAGGCTTTGCTAGTGGGCTTTTGTGCCTACAGACGCTCGCAAATTACGGCAGCATTTTTATTACTTTTATAGTTCATCCATCACCGGTTCTGAATTATTCCTTTCAAAGGTCAGAAAGGCGAGGGTGATTACGTTGTTTTAAAGGTAGGATTGGGCTTATTCTATGCTCGTTAAACGTGTGTGAAGTGCGAGAAATAACAGATACTACTACTATCATCGCTTCCCTGAATGACCTCGAAGGGTACCCCGCTTTATTATGAGATAGATAAACATAGAAAAATCCTAGTGTTTATGAATGTATTTATATATCTATCTCTATACTCAATATGTCAAATTAAACAGATAAAAAGTCCATTGGTTAAGCTAAAACTAAATAACAATGCAACAGTCTTCGCTCTAGCTTATACATATATAAATTGTATACCTATAGAATACCTACGATTTAAAGGATAAGCTCAAAATTGTTTGTAAAATAACGGTAAATTTACAGCTTCACTCTTAAGATTACTTAAACTTGATTAAGCTTGTATTATCGTAATTTGTACTATGTAGTGTTTACGTACGATGTTTCCTTACGGCTTGGACAAACCATGGTCTAAAGTAAACAAAGTAATCTGACAATCTCTCATCGTAACTCTTAATAAGAAGAGAGACATCTCGTCGAAGACGTAAACTTCCCGTGGATCACAGAAATCTAGCCAAAGCTATGGCATCATAATTTGCAGATGAATTAAGTATACTATCCACCGGGAATTGCAAAGGCTCAAGAACATTGAGAATTTTTTCAAAAGGAGCTCAAAAATCTGCATTGATGTGTTTCCCTTTCGTACAAAAATGGGGGAAACCCTCGGCTACAACATCTCCAAGTTGATAGAATAGTCCATTCAAATCCTCTACTAATTGTTCCCAGTTTTCAGTCATCTTCTCTGCCTTCCCTCTGCCAAAGCTATGACCCCTAATCTCTAGAAAAGAGTGGATCGAGATTCCCATTGTTTCCAACAGCGAAAAAGTGAAGTCACGAGTATTGGGCCCCATCAGTTAAAATAGCGCGGGGAGGTCCGCCAGGTCACGTAACTTTGCATGTAAGCATTTTTTCATCGGGACTGAAATGGTGTCCAGCGACTGACCTCACTTTGAGACAGTTAATGCTCCATCCAGTATTATTAGAGATCAGTAGCTATGACCCATTCCCCTCAATAAACACTTGTAGACATTCTAAAGGGCAAGAATCGTTGAATTGGGGTGCTAAAACAAATTTATCTCAAGGTTTCAATTTCCGCTTCACCTCCTATTTCTTCAGAGTGTTCCCTGGTTTGGTTGGTTGCTGATGAGCATTATCTGAAATCAGTATATCATATATGCATATTTTACCGAAGCATAATTTTGCAAGCACTACATTTTTTACCATTTTCGCCCTGACGATCAAGGAAACGAGGAGCGTTAAGCCACGTAAACAATGACAAAGTACATTTTAAGAAGTGTACGCAAATCACAGTGAGCGCATCCCTCTTAATAGAGAACTTTTTATTGACATTGCCTTTCATCAAAACATTTGCCATGGTATTTTCAATGCACATGTTGACTTCTGCAAACATGCAACCTGCGTCAGACTTCAGGAGTACGTGCATTTGTACGGGAGGAACATAGATTGCAACAGCAGGTCTCTTTTACGTCATGGAGTAGGATTCCAGGAAACTGAGACCAGTTCATCACGGGATGAAATTGGATGATGAAAGAAATTCTTGCTTCAGCAGGGATTCATGTGGGTGACAATAAGAAATTATAGAAGCTGAAAATTAATCGCTCTAAATTTACAGTGGATTTCTCAAAGCGAAATGGAATATAAAAACCTTAGTTTCGGAAGATATCGATTTAGGTATCAACCACTTCAGTAGTAAATTCTCTATTATATTCAAAGTTTTTGTTGTTGTTGATGCAAAACTTGTCGAATCTATAACTTAAGAGAAAATGTTGAGTAAACACAGAGTAGGCAAGCGTCAACCCCGCCCTCCCCCTCTATAAAGTTCTGTGCTTATTTACGTATGCGTTTTAAGAAAGAAGAATGTTTTAGCTCTCTAGGCAATTAACTTCTATCATCATGATAAATAATTTTATATCTTTACTCGCTTTTCTTGCCTTCGTACGTGATATTTACAGATATAAACATGTATTTAAAAAGAAGCGCAATTTGACAGTTGAAATGAGATAAATGCGAATCAATTGCATTGCGTGACACATAAAAAACTGCATATTCATTACAACACACTGCCTGTTCATTGAATGAAGTTACAAATGTATACAGTGCGAAATGAGTCAGGTCATGTTGATCCTTCACAAACAGATACGATGGACAAAATACTGCATTTTTGAGGTCATTTTATGTGTAGTGACGTCAAATGCCTTTTGAATTTCGGTGACATACAGAGAAAGTGGATTTCCTTCATACTGCATATTAAGACTTATCAAGACCCAGATTTACATGTTCTGTCTCTAAGTAAGAATCGTGAATTATAACATTGTAATAAAGAGGACTTCATTCATTTCCTAGAAGCTTTGTTGTAAGAACAGTAACATAAACTTGTTTTCGCTCATCGAGGAGTACATCTTTGGAGAAAGTACGAGTACATGAAAAATACTTGCGAAGAGATCGACTGAGATTACAGGTAAGAGTGTTTTACTGATTTCTCTAGGTACTCGTCTGTTTCATCCGTGGTGCGTTTTGCCAGCAATACTTCAATAACACGTAGCCTGCTGGTAGAAACAACCTGCTAGCAAACTGGGAACGTTTTCAGCACGCATTTTAATTAAACATCGGTCTTGAGGCAGTTTTGACGCCATTGTCAATAAAGTATAACAGTAGGTCCTATCACCGCGACGAGAATGGGAATCATCTTGTGCCACCGATGCTTTCGTACAATCATGTTCTTATTGCAATGTACAGGTTTGTTGGAAGGCCAAGAGCGCGTAGAAATAAACACGTGACACATGTGCTCCGGCAATCTGTTTAAAATCGAATAGCCACCTTTCAACTCGTTGACTATGTTTTGTTAGTGCAATATTTCGGTAGTCAACAAAATTGATAGTATGGGGCGACATAGCGGTGTTCAGCAGCTCGATGTCATGTGAAAAATCCAAGCACGTCACATTCAGGAAACAGCGGAAGGGTGCTCGTGTTTTGTTGGGGCATATCAGAGGTGGATTTCAAAAAATATGATACAGGGAAACGAGATGCCGAGGAACATCGATGTCTCGAGAGGGATCACAAGAAACGAAGTATCAATCTGGCTTTTCCTGACTTTTTCTGACCTGTTCTTATTTTTAACTCTTTTCACACAACTATTCTTTGGAAATCTTTGAAGTTTTGCACGGATTTAATTTCAATGCTCGGGGGTCGGGGGTGGGGTGGGTGGTCGGATATGAAGTTAGCGGTTGAATCTGTACAGTAAGCGTTAAATGAAAATTCTCTGGAACTACCAGGATATTTTTGATTAACTTGATGAAACTCTGTTTTTCTTACGCAATGTCTCTCGCAAAGTAAAGAAGTACTAGAAAGAGGCACATCCATTATTGTTATCTTTAATACTGTAAGTGCATGATTATGATTTCATTCAACGAGAACGCCAAAATTCTGCAAGGCTTGCATGGACAACTTGTGTTCACGTTGCCCTCTGGATTACGTGAAGTAACATGGAGTCAAAGGTCATGCAGTGCCATAGTTCATATTGGTGACACCATAGGAACAATTTTGCCGAATGAATCAACTTGCGTGCAGTCCGAATTCCTTCCTTACAACGTGCACACATATTTTGGTGATGATTATTTATTTTTTATCTATATATTCTTTTCGTTTTTCATACTGAAACTGATTTTCAATAAAATGGCAAATGAGGGGAGGAACGGCGATGAATTGGGGGTGGAAAGTTTTCAAATATATGAAAAGAATGGAAGACACTTATTGAACTAGAGGGAGGTACCAACGAATGGTAGGCCTACTAACCCACTGCCTAAAAATGTACGTTCAGGATAAAGGGGGCAACCCAATCTTTTGAAGCCGCGTACTTATCAGATATGTCAGAAAATATCACCTCTGAGCTATCTTCCGAGTCTATCTTTGTCTCTTTTTAATCAAATTTCAATATCTGGTGATACTTTTATTAGTACCATTCCTTCTGGGGGGGGGGGGGGGGGGCGCTATAAAATCCCCTCAAAATATTCTTTTGATACATTGTGAATGGTACAAACGACTGCCCCTACAGTTTCGTGACTTTTCCTGGAAATATGTTATTTGTTTTACGTGATAAAGGCATTTCTGTTTCAATCTCAACGGACTGTTAACAACTGGGGATGCAAACGTTTTGACGCTTGTTTCGAACCTCTGTAGAAAGGAGCGTTTTATGTAAAAGGGTATTGCGCACCTGTATTCCAAATTTTTTTTATTAATTTGAGGTACCAAACTACAACAGTTCGTATGGTACGTAATGATTTGGTTGTCAGGAAAAGGACCTAATTCTGACTTCTGTATGCTGCATATCTGCAAGAAGTCAGTTATGTTACTTCTTCTCGCTCTTTTTAGTTACTAACAAAAAACGCATTTATTTTCGTACTTCACGTTATATTTCATGACACTGTTTCAGGTAGGCCTATTTATATGTGAACTGAACAGGAACATAGCAACGATTCTCAAGGAACAAGATGTATACATTGTGCACATTTACGACAAAGTTTAAGCTAAAGGGGCGGGGGGCTTATTGCTATGGCCCTGCTTAAATACGTAAACATGAAATACGTAATGTCTGTTGATGTTTTTCAAAGAAATTGTAGGAGAGATGCAACACTAACGAAAGGTAGATGACAACATGAAGGCTGATCTCATCGATTAATGTCGCTAATCGTAGGCATGTTCTTTGTGTATGTATCAGAATAATAGCAGTCTTACCAGAATTCATATTAAAATATATTAAAATATCGTGTATATTTACTCTTTTGCATGATTCCCAATTCCAATATCAGTATTCTGACACATAAAGAAAAAAATGATGACGTCATCTCATAGGTGCTGAGCTCAACACCATTTTTGTCCTCGCTAAACGTTTCGCTTATTCGTTTGTAATGTTTCGGTATCTTAGCACCAACAATTCAGAAATGATTTTGTGTGGAGAGATGATCACAACTTTCTCATGTTTTAGACGAAATAAATATTAATCGAAATACAATCCTGTAAGTATGCGTTTACATCAAACTCAGGGAAATCTTGTTGAAGAAATTGCCCAGTGTCTTTTGGATTATCTGATAACACGGATGCAACTTCTCAGAACTATATTGAACGTCCAACGAGGTGGACACATCTATGTCTCAATATTTTTCACATTTTACTGAAAACACTTAGTATTCAGGTACGTCTTGAAATATCGGTAATCCTAACAAGACCTATTGAAAAACTGATGGCCGTACCGTGTTTCGATCCGCGGCCTTCCGTACTGCGGTCCAGCGTGCTAACCACTACACTACACAGGCTTGCTCTGCTGAGAGCACATCTTTAGGCATAACACATTCATCAGACAATACACTCCGTCATACCATGACTACACAATCACGTCAACATACATAATGCGAACATTCATTACAGGAAGGTGATGCCACAATGATCAACTTCCAACAGACCCCACCCCCCCTCGAAGAGTTTGGTTGAATAATGCTTAGGTAAAGGAAGGTTGGCCTCGTTTTGGGTCTCCGATATCTGACATCCTACGATCTGCCGTCGCACCTCCTGAAAATCCTAGAAGCATTACCAAGGGAGACGTAGTAAGATACAGAAATTTGATAAATAACCAGCCCTAAGTACTCTATGATTTCAGTTCTCCCTCGGAGTTTACACCTCCTTTGAGGATGCCTCTCGGCTTTATTAGGAGGTACGATGAGAGATCGTACAGAAAGCATATAGACATTTTGAATAATCTTACGTGTTTTTCGACTAAGTATTTTTGTTGCTTCAAACATCTTCGTTGATGATCTAAATCCACGTCGTTTGCTGACCATGTTTTACACCATCTATTTACTTTTTAATTAGCTGCGTATCTTTGTTCCCAACTGGATGCCACTCGTGCACGCCATTTGATAGCGTTTCACTGCAATCAACGGAGACATCCTATTTTTAAGCGCTACGGCTTGTTTATAGAATTTCTTGTTGACAGTATATCTATTTTTGACAATTTCATTTAAACAGGGTCTGGTTAGCAATATCCACTTTTGATTCTGACTAAAAACCAAGCCAAGCATGCAGCTTCTGATACCTTCCAAAAGCACTCCCATTGTCCAGCTTCAGGTGGGGTCATATACATTGTCATGAAGAGACGGGGTTATAGCTATGATTCTCAAAGTGAGGGACACACCATTGTTTAAATGAATACAATTTATCCATTTGATACGTATATGACCAAACTATGGCGGGAGTGGGGGGCACGTACCCATTTCCCCACAGTTGCTATGGCCCTAAATACCACCTACTGCAGATGCAGCATGAAATTGCCCTTTAGAAGAGGGTTTCTTGGACATTTTCTGTGTAAATGATTTAAGTTTAGGAGATTACTTTGGGGTGGTTTATCCTGGAGCTTCCAATAATTTTGGCCGTCTTTCCTTTTTTCTTTATATGCCATTCAATTTTTACATCAAGAACGAGGAGTAGGTGTATACTAATTGCCGGTTCATTATTGATTCAAATTCTACTTGTGTATCAAAAGTTGAAGTACCTTCCGTAGAGACATAAGCTCGTGGGGGTTACAAGAGTGGTACAACATCCCTTGTCTTAAATGTGCTACTGCCGCTAGTTTCGCTGCTACTGCCGCGGAAAAGGTAGAAGCAAACTGGGGCTCGTGCTCATCTGTCACTTTACGTACGGTGTCACTCCCTTATCTCACTTTTTTCTTTCCTTTTTTATCCTTTGATATTGTTACCTCGACCCTTAACTGTGTTTTTACTCCTCGTATTTTATCCTACCCTTTAAGCCCGATAAAAACATGGAAAGGAATACAGAGCCTGTTTACAATTGTACAAAAACTGGTTCTTCGCCGTCCCGAAGTGGCGTGATAGCCGGTGGTAGCAAGTTCCGTGCCTTGCAACAAACAACACTTTTGACATCAATATGCAATTCAGGGTGTCGAGCAAGTGATAATTTGATAGACTGTTTGCTTGGCTGATTCTTTGTTTGAGCACGCCCCGGATGGACTGGCTTGCCGTTCCTACCAGAGTAAACCGGTTATAAAAACAGGTTTGGGCAACCTGGGTCTAGCCTTTTCAAAGGAAAGGGTGTGAGAGGGGCAGGACAAGATGATATCATTGGAGGTTGCAGCGTTTTAAACTGCGATGACTGGACAAAAATTGTTTGAAAAGCTCATATATGACTCACGTATCAGACATATAAAAATCATTACATCATTTTTATAATTTCAGTGCTGTGCCATTTCAGGACGAAATGTAAATAAGCATCTACTTTCAACACATGACGATAGGTGGGCAGGCAGGTTTCACAGTTTCAGGAAAGCACAAATCCTTGAAAGCTCTACATACTCTTCACATATCTTATAAACTAAAAACAAGGCCACATCCACAATATGTGAGTAATTTGAAAACGCACCTTAGGGTCTGATGACGAAACAAAAGGTTTCCATCAACACATCAAAACTGATGAAATTTCCTCCGTCCACACAATGGCGTCGCAACCTGACTCAAAAAATGCTGAGAAAAGATCACTATTTTTATCCCTTGATTCTTTCCAACCTATTATCTAATCGACCTTTACCGCTTTCTTTAAAAGTTCTTGAGATTGCGTGGAATTTTTGAGTTTGAGAAGTTTTTCGACTTAATGAAGTTTCTTCGAAGTTTTGAAATCTGCCACGACGGCTTCTTACAGTTCACTGTGTCATCAGACTCACTAAAATCTGATATTTGTAACACACAGTTACCTTTTCTGTTGAATTTTTGACCTCAGAATTATAAAATATTGTCAGCGTATTTGGAAAGCTCTGATTACAAGAAAGCTCCTAGCCCATTCTTACACAAGAGTCACGTTTTCAGATTGTTACTCCATCAACCTTTTACTGATTACTGAAAGTCAACCTGTTCCGCAGTTTACTATTTATTTCGCGTAAAAATAGGCCCCGCTATTGATCGTTTGGGGGCACTGATTGAGAGGTTGTAAAGAAGATGAGATAACTCATCGGGGGAAGGGATTATCCCCATGCCTCCCTTTAGCCATGTGCCTGACTGAATGATGATGCAAAGCGTAACTTCATATAAAATAACAAAATACAAAACAACACCCAAACAAATAAAAGAAAAAGAAGAAAAAGTGAACTAGTGAGAGCAGAGCACTGGAAGTGTTTCCCCCTCCGTCTCTTCCCCTCCTTGGTATGGCGTTCTTCGCGGTTTCAGCGGCAATTACCTCATGTATCCCTAGGAAACTTGTAAATATATCTTGAATTTAATAAATCATTAGTACTTAGATCTCTATGATTTCAGCCCCCCCTGGGAGCTTGCGCCACCCTTGGGGATACCTCTCTGGTTACAAAGAGGTACGATGACAGATCGTGAGGCATAACTGATTGTTACGCAGGTAGTCACACCAGTGGTGGGTTGGAACTGAGAGTACGTAGCTGCACATTTGAACTCGGACCCCTTTTTCATTTGGGTTACGATATCTTTCTAAGAAATGAATGATTATAGAAGTAGAGAAGTTTTGCTTCTACTAAATATGATAACACACCATTGTGACTTTGTTTGCTTGCTATGCTATCAAATTAACTATCTACTGAAGTCAAGTTTATAAGGTCTATTATAAGTTTCACTTTTCGGCCCCTTTCACCACTTTAAAATATTTGCTGCCCCCTGTCATATATCATCTTGTGATAGGGCTGAAGACACTCGAAAGTGCAGACGGTTCAGTGTTTCACCGCTATGCTTCTCTTGAAGTTATGCAATACTGTAAAATCCAAAGATCAAAGTTTCTGATATCAGGGAAACGATTGCGAGAGATGTCGGAAGCGGTGCCTTTTCAAGAAATCTTGTAGTTTGAATTCTGTTTGCACACGTGGGAGAGAGAGGAGGATACTTCTATGAGGAATCAGACAGTAGTTGATAAGCTGAGTTCGAAACTGGAGTAATCGAAGTCTAAAAAGTTAAAACGTTGATTTATTCTGGTTTATTAAGTCTGGATTACATCATTTTCATCAAAAGGCGAGGAAAAGCTATAAATTCTTTCATAATCACTGGTGTGTGAGAATATCCAAGAAGAGCAAAGTGTCTCCTGTTGCAGTATGTTGTCTGAACTGCATGACATTGTGGGGCCTTACATCTTCATTCTGCCCAGGTTGTCACCCACACACTCCCAAAATGCAACTAGGGCCTACGATCATAGAATACCCCTCCTCAAGCTGACTCAGAGCCGACATTTTAGTCCACTTCAACAGTACCACACAATACTAAACAAATGATTTTGCTTTTCTTGAAAGTAACTAACACATTGTACACTATCAACTTATTGATATGTAAGATTTATTACCATTTACTGACCTTACAGCTGACAATAACAAAGATGTAGTCGGAGCCCCGACAACCATTTTATAGTCTCTTAGTACGATTCGGCATTTGACCCCCCAGATATTCTCCCAAGAGGTAGTTTGATTTTTTACTTTTCCGCAACCTTTAGTTTTGAAGTCTTTACACGTCCCCGGGCGATGGTTCACATCACTTACCGTATACCACGGAAACGTAGGCCTGCGAGAATTCCGCTATCATACTTATGACGGAAATACCCAAGAAATCCGCTTGTTTTAAACGGGAATCTGTTACCTTTATATCATATATCTGTTTACTGTTGTACTGTACCGTAGTCCTACACTAAACTTTGAGGAGCAAAGTTAAAAGAAAAATTTAATCTTAGAGGCTCGAGTGGGGACTTTCATGTAATTGACTCTAAGTAGTCCTGCCGTTGAGGGCACTACGCTTTAAGATCTGTTTGCAATCTCTCATCGTACCTCCTGATAAGCAGAGAGGCATCACCAGGGGAGACATAAGCTCCCGGGGCACTGAAATCCGGGAGATTGCTTAATTAACTAAGCAATTTATTTCTTCCATTTATGTTACAATCATAAAAAAAATATTTGTAAAAAACAAATAAAACAACGAGGTACCCAAAAGGGGTTAGTTTAAAGAGCCGCCGCCTTGCTGCTATTCATCGCGTGAAATGAAGATGTGATGGAAAAAGGAAACGGGTACCGCCCGGACAGTACCTTGGCCCTCCACCGTTCACATTCCAACACTCCTCTGGAGGGGTATATGTCTTCTCTTTTTTCGTTCCTTTTTTTTTTTATTGTGTGTGTTGTGTTTGCTCGCCAAATCGTGCTGTGTATTGCTGGCAGAGTAGTAGAGATCACTTGTTTGTAGAAGCAGATGTGGCATTTTCCATACCGATGTTTTCATTAACGCATTAAACTTGTATACCCTTTCAAGTAAAATTCCTGCCGTAACGCGCTCTGCAGCATTAACTGCTGTGGATAGGCATGTTTCTATTGTTTAAAGCAGCTGATAAATAGGTGGTATTGTTGTTTCGTTTGATAGAAGAATCGTCCTGCTGTATCAACGTTAAGCATGAAAAATTGGTGTTTGTTAGTTACCTGCAAACACTAATTATCGTCTCGTTTCGTACTAATGACTGGATTCAGGATTGTTTCCTAGCACCATTGAGGCCCTTAAACCCTTAAACTGTCGCTTTAAACTTTTTTAAAGTCGAGATGTGAACGCTCTACATTCAAGAACCATGTGGATTACGTGTCGGCTGCCCGAAAATCATAGCATGTTGAACAATGCTCTGATCCTCGGCGAACGAATACCGGATGCCCTTGATTTTGCTTCCATAAGTTCTCCAAAGCACCGCAGACCGAAGAATACATCAAAGTGATGCAATCTGAAACCTGCACGCGCGCAACAAAGGCGGGCTGGCCTGTACATGGTCATCCATAACTAACACTCCAAAATCATATGATTTTTGGTCTTTGTTAGACCATACACGCCTTCTGTTCAGTAGCTATATGTGATTGGCTAAAAGCTGTCCATAGGAGTTCGACCTCAGAAACAATCAGTATTGTCCAAACGTCACTTCACCTAATTTTGACCAATCAGGTAACGAAAGAACTGAAGCCGAAGCTGACGTCGTCTATTTGTGTGTTCCCTAGATGGAAACCGCAGCTGGGGTTTTCCAGCGACTCACTAGAAAATGTGCTGGCTTTGAGAACGAACTGCCGGTTTGGCTGAAAACTGAAGGCGTCCGAACCTCAGGGACATTATAGTTATCTCTTTAAAAAGAGCACTGTAGTCTTAAGAACTAACGACACAAGCTTATGTTTTCCTGTAGGATCTATTAAAGAACGTAAACATGACGCAAAAAGAAAGGAAGGATTCTGTGAACGAAAGTGAAAGCAGCAACCCAGAGTACAATATACCTCCCGATGGAGGATTCGGATGGATAATAGTCATCGGAGCATTTTGTGTGCAGTTTCTGGTTTTAGGAACCATGAATAATTTCGGTATCCTTTATACAGAGTTGCTCCGCGAGTTCAAAACAAGTAAATCCGAAACTGGTAAGTAAACCTTCCTACGTTCTACTTGTGTCCCCAGCCTTATTCATTTGAGGACATGAAATTCACAGCTCAAGTTACTGGTTAATGAACTACAAAAGCTTGATCGTTGATTCTGAATATTTGTTTTGAAGTACTGGTTGTTTTTATAGGCCTCTTCTGGTTATCTTATTTAGTGATATCGAAGATGCAGGGATAATAAAAAAAGAATTCTCAGGCAATTTATAAGAGGCTAGTTACAGATTTGCATACCGATGTTTCTCATGGTTATTAGTTTATTTCTATCTGCAGTATTGTGATTAAAGTGCTTGCCACATTGTGCAAGTACACATTCTATGTCGACTTTCAAAGTTAAAATGTAAAGTGACCGTATCTTTGATACATGATTCTACAGACTCGTTTGGTGAACGTTGCCTTATAGATTTCTCGGTATATTTCAGTCCGCGGTGTTCTCGGGTTGCCCTCCTGTAGGTTACATCGTATACAAAACCTGCGATATTATCCAGTGAGTTAATACGCTGATGCTGATAGCCCTGGAAAAAGAATGGACAGAAAAGCCCCTATTAAACCTAACTATCATCGTTTTACTGTGCTGAGTAACGCTTCTCAATCTCTATTAGAGGCGAAAATGCAGAATGTGATATCAGGTTCTGCCTCATAAGCATACAATAGCTGTAATGCATGGTTCGTAATTCTGTAATCGAATGTGTTATTTCGGTCTCCCATATTATGGATTCTACTATCCGTGATATTGATTTCACAATTTTCTAGGCAAGAATAATTGGCCTGTTTTCTAGTCGTCGAGAATGAGGATATCCCGGCTTGAAGGGAGTCGGTTAAAGGGACAATGATCACGAGATTCTTCTTGCTTTAGATATACGTCACATCGGAATATTTAAACTTAAAAGTGACTTCAGCGTTGTGGGAAGAGCCTCTGAGACGGAGAAACATATTTCTCAAGTTTTTAGCAAGCCATCTAGTCTCGTGACCATATGTTCCTTTGTGCTTGATTTTATACGGTGGTCTGATCGTTTAGAAATGAAGCTTGTGATAGAGGAACAATACTCAGCTGACTTCGATTGTAAAACTAAAGATTTCACTAGCTTTGTTATGCAGATTTTCACGTGTATAAAACATGAACAAGTCAATTGTCTTGAAATCCTTTCACTTATCGATATGATCAAGTTCAGCAAGTGCTGCTATAGGTAACCACTTAGACTTTTCAAGCTGTCGGCCTTGGCTAACATGCTCGTTCGCCATAATTTGACAAACTCTCAGGTATAATCCATATCACAAGTTTTGCCTGCGTTTCAAATGCCGGACAACAATCCAAACTTGGTAGTTCAAGATCATTTTAGACTTGATTTCTAGCGATAATCAATTAAGCTTTTCTGTGTAAGAGAAGCATTCTCGTAACATTGCCTCGAAGTACAAGTTTCTTTGTTTATAAAGAAGTAAGAGAAAATATTGATACATGTGTATCTTGCATGCATGAACAGCATTGACAGTTTTTCGGCAATCTCCAGCCATGCATTCGCGTTCCCCTTTTTCGATTCGATTGGATGTAATAAAATCTTTACATGTAGCGGCTTCGATATTTATTTGTATGATTTTGTAAGCCTGGAGCTAAAATTTCGTTGAATCATGTATTGTGGAAAGCGGCATCACTTGTTTCTCAACGGGTTGTACCAACTAGCTTTAGGCTGTGCTTTTAGGGGGAATAATGGCTGCTGAGCGACATTGGCATCGGCGTTCATCGCGGGTGAGCTTGTTATTCAGATATGATGTGAAGGTCTATCATTATTCACTGGATTATCTGAGGTTGACAAGTTGTTGTCATAAGATTTAAGGGAACATGTTTTCAAGTCAATAACTATGAGACATTTGTAAATATAAAACAGACGCAATTTCGACCTCATTGGTAAAAATGCAAGTAAGGTACAGTTATAGACTCGAAGAAATATATTTTTATCTGATAGAAATTAAGAAGTATTGTAAAGTTAAATAAGTTAACTACACTAAAGGACGTCGCGGGCCGACGACGACCCCCCCCCCCCCCCCCCCCCCAACCCCCCCTGCATAAACAGGCCCACATATTTTTTTTTTTTTTTTTTTTATTTTATTTTTTTTTTTTTTTTTTTTTTTTTGTTCTTTTTGTTT
>JAAAKL020004449.1:0-20951 GCA_010016065.2 Carybdea cf. marsupialis auct. non (Linnaeus, 1758) | reverse complement strand
TCCCCCGCCCGCCCCCCAACCACTCCCCCCCGCAAAGAAACCTTACATGGGGGTTTTACCTTATTTTTTTAACTTTGAAACCCCCCCCCCCCCCCCCGAGGCTTCAGAGGAAGACCTTCCCCCAGAAATTCAGAAATGCCAAGAATATTGCCTCTTACGTCATTGCACAGAGCAGACAAATAAATTAAACAACTTTTAACCTACAGTGAGAAATTTAACCTCGGCAATTCTCTTTCTTTCCATTTTATTCAAGTGGGAAAGCCATTGAAACATTTTGCTAGTTTAAAAATGGCACCGAGTAGTAAACGTGGCACGATCTGGACACATTCAGAGGTCCTCACAGTACTAGATATTAGGGGCGATGGCCATGTACAAGTGCAATTTGAAGGGGGGATTGAAATAAGAACAAACAAGCAAAAATGCATAAAAAAGACAAAGCCCCTCACAGATGATTTCAAGAAAAAGAACGACAGGTTAGGGAAATCAGGGGCTGCAGCAGCCATTACCTTCCACCATTCTAAAGTGATGGACAGAGCCCTAGGTAACAGGCTATCCACACAATAATATGCCATGCAACAATACCCCACATATTGGATTTGCCAATGTGGAGAGGAGAAAGAAGAGCAGGAAAACGTGGAAGACGACCGTTGATGGGGCTGCAAACAGCCTGGGAATGTGAGTTCATATCTATTTCACTTTTGGTATCGTACTGATCTTTCATCCAGTTTTTCCTGGAGTAGAAACAGGATGTAGTGCCAATTTTATCATCTGCTTCGCATAGGAGGCGCCTACTTCAAGACGTTCAGTATTTCGATTCAAATCTCTGCCGAACAAGCTTTTAGAAAGAAAGGGACTTCCCCTTACGCATGGTTCAACAAATACAAGATTATCAAATTATATGAATGAATCATATGACAGCTTTTTCAATGGAATACGGGAATTTTCCTTCAACGCTAAGCTGCATGCTCAAAAACTGACCAACATTTTTCTTGTGTACAGAAAAATTTGATGCCTAAAGACTGTTCTGCGTAAAACGGGAGCGTGTGCCCCTTAAGCCATTTCTTAATCCTGCCCGGGGCATGTAGGCCTACCTATTCATTTCTTTAAATTTAATCATCACTGATTTTCAGTGTAATATGAGACCGTTTCCTCAATTGTGTACATTTCTGCAACTCCAACGTATTGATACGTTGCTCACCTTGAAACATATGTTCCGTTTTCTATGTCCGAAAAAGTACTACACCTTGATGAGCAGTTTAAAATGAGAGCCATATTTAAGCGTACATTTCTTGCCCAAACATAATCCACACCTTATCGTCTCCATTTATTGAACGCATTATTGGATCTAAAATATCACATAAAACCAGGGACCTGGTATAATATTCTCAAGGTCTTCCTTCCATATCCCTTCGACCCACTCTGTGTCCCCCTTTTCCTAAATTGTTCAGATCCCTTGACTGACGTAATATTTTCATACATAACTTTAATCTGTGTGGAGATACTGAGACTAAGATCCCTCATGCATCTACAAGCTGATGGGGTTTGTCATGCACAATTCCAAAGTTATGATGCTGCATTGACGGAAGGTAATGTGGTGTATATGATAGCAAGAATTTCATAAACTGGAGCTTTGGGTGCCGTATATACTAGTTCGCAGTAAAAATTAGCTCTACAAGAGGCTCTTCACGTACAGGCAATTCTACATCCCAATCACAAGTAGTTGTGGCCGCTAGAGGGAGCCAAAACTTCATAAAAACTCGTGTATAATCATATGCCTTTAAATCTGTGCAAGATATGAGGCAATCAAACGGAAGTGACGTGTTCCAAGTACGCTCAGACTGTCTATACATTAACTTTTAGTTAAGTACTTCAAATCAAATGATGAACGTGGTTACCATAGTGGTAAAACACGAGGGGACTTACCCTTTACACTGGGAACGGTCATGGTCTAATTAGTGTCCTTTGCCATTCTATGAATCGAAGGATGCCCGATGAGCCCGATATTTAAACTACTCTATCTATGGGGCAAACCAGTAAACAGGCTACCTAATCAGTAAGGAGTAGTTGAGATGTACAAAGGACCCCCTCAATTTGAGCCACCAGGCGGATACCTCTATTCCATCCTGACAAGAACATATGCTACACCCAATCCTTTCCGAGAGGCCTACAAGCCCTACTCCCCCTCCATCTCCCTTGATTGTGCTCTTCCCCACCACATAGCATACATGCTTCAATGGTTCCTTTTCAGACACGCTAAGGTAAACAATCTTATATCCTTAGAGTAAGCGCGGAAGAGGATTAAGTGTTCATATCATCCTGGAGCTAACGATACATGATCAAATTGAACATGTGTATTGTCAAAACTATTATTACTGATTTTAAACTCTCATCTACACCTAAAAAGCGTCATAGATATTATATACATGTTGTTGCATTTGCGTTAACTTTCACTGTTAAAACAACATTCAAGGACATACCAGCATCGTTCTGACTGTTGGCTGCAGCTATCAACAAAACTTGAACTATGAATAACGTGTTCATAATAAGAGCTGGTTTTTCGCTTCGCAAAGAAACGACTTGCTTATCAAGAGTCCACACAGATCTGCCTGGCACAACTGAGATAACGCTGCTGACGAAATCAGTGAGAAAATTAACACCATGGGTGAAAGCGGAAATTGACATCCTATGATTCCTCTGCAATAGAAAACAATGGGCATAAGACTTCGCCAGGAAAAAAACACATGCGTGACAAAGAAGCAGAGTGGCATCGAAATAGAATCAAGTTTTCTTTACAAAACCAGGAAAGTCAGATGATATAGAATTTCATGGAAAAGTCTCCAGAAGCTCCGTTGCATAGAAAAGTGTAGGGGGGATGTACTTGTCGACCTTAAAGCCACAAAAGGGCACAAACCACAAAAATGAATATCTTATTGAGCGATGAGTTGGATCTGGGAGGGTCAGAAGATCAATCGGTATAACGAGGGAATTACCGACAGGATCAACAAGCGTGCAATGAAATAAGGGCATGACCACTGGAAGGGAAACTATAAACGGGAAGAAAGTAGAAGGGAGATGTGCCAGGCGATTAACTTAATCTCAATAACAATGTTTGTAGAATATCGAGAATTACCACAGTAACAATGTTCCGTTTTCGAAACAGCACCCCCTAAAGCACTACCCTTATTTACCACTTTTCTTCTTAACTGAATACTTAACGGGGCGGTAGGCTTTTGTAGGCTCCCTAGACGTTTTTGTTCATACCAACTTCATGCATTACTGCAGTTTCATGGCTTCGAGAAAAATTTAGTCTTTTGTTTTCCATATTTCGGACATGAGAAAATCTATAATATAGCAGAGTTCAAAATTATGGAACCTTCCTTAACACACCCTTTGAAATATCAATCTACAGTCGCAGATTCAAATATGTTCTCTAGTATTGGTACTGGACCACTAATTTGTGATTCTCTTAATCAGAAGATATTGTTTTTCTGCACTTTGAGCAAGAGTTTGGCATTTTAAGGAAAAATAATGCTGACATGGGCATTTTAAAGATATATTGAAAATTGAAAGACTATCAGTAAGTCAAAGCCTATACGTAACAGCAAAAGACACCATTGCCTTAGTCTTTAATCCGTCTTATTCCATAGGGAACGTTAGTAGATGAAGCGTCTTCACCTTTGTGGATCGCCAGCAACTCGTGCCAAGTAGCATTTCCGCTTCTTATGCCAATCTGAAGGGTCCTTCATCTAAGTCATTTTCGGCCGACCATCCCCCCTCTGGCCACAGGCCGAGTCCATGTTGTCAATGTTTTGCATGCGTGGTATTGTGAGAAGCGCAGGATGTAACCCGCTAGGTGAGCCCTATGTTCTGTGACGATTTCTTGTATTGATCGCGTTCCTTAATATATTTCGTTTTTTACATGGTCTAGCCAGGAGAAAGTAAAGATCTTTCTCAGGCATCTTTAGTGGGAGGCATCTTTAGTGGATCTTTAGCTGTTTATTCTGTCTTTGTAGTGTGCTTCCATGTTCCGCAGGCATATGATGCTGTAGGGTATACCATACTGTTCTATAGGTATAGCTTGACTTGTGTACTGATACCTTGACTGTCCAAATTAGGTGCATCTGCAAAAACAATAAAGCTGCCTGCATGTGATGTCCCATTCAGTGTAACTACTTTTCTTAACGATGCTTAGCATTTATGTAAAGTGTTCGACCACATCCAAGTCGTGGTGCTCGCGCTTACCTTTGATTTTCTGGCTGTTGTTGCTATCCACATTTATGATCTTGGGGTTCTCACCACTCTGTAGAAGAAAAGTTGTCAGTTTTTGTATATCCACACTATCCCCATCTCCTAGAGACTATGTCATCGCCAAAACCCAGCCTTGACTTGCCCGTCCATGCAACTCTGAGGCATGGTCCATCAGTCGTCTTTCTAAGCACGAAATCAACCGCCAAAGGGAAGAGTTGGGGAGGGAGGGCCTAGCCCTGTCTGACTTCGGAGACATTATGGATGGACTCTTTTATGATGGATTTAAATCTCAGGCAATAACTTAAGTTGGTATGAAGAGCTTTGCTTATGGTGGTGCCGTAGAGATACGCAATGTCCCCTCAGTGACTCTCTGTGCACCCTGTACAATGCCTTTTGGAAATTTATAAAGTTTAGTGGGGTTTGCAATTCTAAACACCTTTCAGTAATGTTGCGCAGTGTGTAAATCTGTACGAGCGACTGACCAGAAAACCGCATTTGTTCATATCGAGTCTGAAGCTGCTCGAAGGAGACGTTGCATTTGTATTGCAACACTATGCAAAAACTTATCTTTGAACTGGCAGAGGCATGGTTCCAGGACAGTTGCTACAACCTGCTAGGTTACCCTTTTCCAGCTGTTCGATGATGACTACTTGTTGGGACCCTTGTATACATTGCCGATAGTGGTTCATCAGTTCATCATATTCTGAGGGGAATATCAAAGAAATCATTATGAATGCTTTACTATGAATGGTCTGAACAGAGAGCTCTGCATGTTTGTACTGGTGATCATTAGGTGCTTTTTCCATTAGATTGTTTTCTCGGTAAAGCTGTACTCTTCTCAAGTAACTTTACATAATCATTATTATTTCTTTGAACTTCTTGAAATGATGTACTATAATTAAGCAAAACCACCCCGTGTTGATTTTTGCATTAGAAAATAACAGCGATTTCTTGTGCAAAGTTAAGTTCAAGAAGCGATTACCCTACAAGTAGCAAGCTAAGATATAATAAGGCTTTTTACTTCGTAACATAATTTCAGTGCCGCTTATTTCAATAGTTAGCCTTTGGTTAGAAGAGGCCCTGTTGCGGGCATCCTCAAGATCTTGACCCCAAAAAGGTTTTCTGTTCGCCCACGTTTTAGGGTACACTAATTCCCTTTCCATTATAGCTTCGCTTCAGAAGTGAACCAACTTGTTACATTAATGTAGGCTACTAAGAAACGTGAAGTACTATCACACATCAAAAGCCATTTGAGATTTGAAAGTTCCAGAAACCTACATTGCACATAGCTCTTGTTATATTTGTGAACAGAAAGTCAAGTACTTGTGAAACCTAGTTGTCACAAAAACTTTGAAAAAGTTGTACTTATACTTACAGGTCAACTCAAAAACAAAGCAGCACATTTAAAAGAGCATACAGGAGTACATTTAGATAAAAGTTATAGCATTAGTTGAAATGGATAATGAAATTCAGAAGACTCTTATCATCCTAAGACTTCACGTGTGTAATCGGGGAGTACAATGGGGAAATAAGATGACATTTAAGCACTTTAAAAGTTGGGAAAAGGTGGCACTCCCGTATACATCTATAGAACACACGTTTTCTTCAACTAAAGCTGAAATCACACTATGCAGACAGTTGCATTCAATTTCTCTCGCACCGTTCTTATTAAGGTTTTAACTAAGTCGAGGTACTTGATCATAATTTACGGGCTTCACACTATTGAATCCCCTAAAATAAATGGAGCAACCATACGTTATCAATCCAATATCAAAAAAGCTACTTACACCTAGCACAACCTGTCTTCGGGCTTTATACTGATGTTTAGCCCTAAAACACAGAAGTAATAATTGCACTTAAAGTTAACTGCCATTTCATGAATGTGACACAGGTTTGTGACGACATCACAGACGAAAGAGATGCACGGTGATGCAAAGAGATGGGAACAGATGCAACCAGATGTCCATGTCCGTGAGGCCTGATAACAAAAAAATATCGACTTCTGAAAAGTATTTGGTAGCTTTTACACCGAATTGTTAGATACCCCGGGTTTGCTAAAATGACGTTGCGACTCTCGACCCTTGACCTCCAATGTCAATAACTGCAGTACAAATAGATGGGTATCTCACTCTTTGTGGTGGATCAAGAAGCAAGAAAACCATTGCTTTGTAGAAATTTAGAATTTTTCGTTTAACCATTCAGTTCCGCAGACACTGATTTATCACAATAACACAATTCTGGTAGTCAGAGCTATAATTGGCTACTTTTAAAACACAGTTGAGTTGAGTTTCATTGATTTCTTCTCAATTTCAATTCTGGAGATTTTGTACTCTGAGGAGTGGCAGACAAAAAAAGCTCTTAAGTACTATAATGTTTTCGCTCTTTTGTGCAACTTTATTCATTAGTACAAAACAAACTATAGAGAATTTTAAAATAGAACAATAAGTACAAAGAGCTACAGAAGTGGCAGGCAAAAGGAGGGCCAAAAATAAAGACAAACTGAGAACTATCTAAAAAGATGTGTTGTTTAAACAAAGTTCTTTAGCATGAATAGGTCAGGCTCCAATTGTTTAATGAACAGTGTTTCAAGTACACGTAAATAGAATGGCGGTGTAACCCTAGCTAGAATACTAAAATAAGAATAATTTTTAGCGAAAGGAGCGCTAAAGAATAGGTGTCTAAGGATAGCAGAATTAGACTCAATAATCGGAGCATTCCCGGAGTTCACTTTCGACTAATCTTGGGTTAACCAGTCGATTATAATCGCCCTAAATAGGCACGGCAAATCGTAGCATGTTAATCACCCTTATCCTACAATTAATTTGAGTATACTCACTCCAAATCAACTAAAATTAACTGCTGACACGCGACCAGCGGAGCTCAATGAGCGCCTTAGTAAAGATAAAAGATTGTAGACAAATTCTTCGAATTAAATTTTATCACGTATACGGGAACAATTAATTAAAGATATCTTACATATTATGTTGCCGGAGTAACTAAATATATGCTACACAATAACCTGCAGATAGGATACCAAACGAATGCGTCTACTTCTCTCTATGTTCTATTGGGTTTGCGATGCAATCCAACATACCTGGTTGTACAACTGAGATCTTGGAGCTGAATACTAAGTTTTACAAGAAAGTCAAAGGTAACATTACCCTTCCGCTTTACAAAATGTATTGTCGATCACTCTTGAATTACTTTTACATTAAATATCTCTGACTTCTCATATCAATGTTCGCTCCGAAAGAATTTAATGATACACTAACAATGATCCAAGATCAATCAATAAGGTCTACCTTTCGAAGGCACGATATTTTGTTGTCTTTAACAAGTTTACGCTAGTGTGATGTCTGGAGTTTTGCTTAATAGCTAAGTCTGAACGACTTCCTCACGTAGATGCTTAACTTGCCGCGTGTTGCGTGCTAGCAAATGATACAGTGGTTATCAGTGATGACCATAAGCTAGTACCGTCCGTATCCACTACCAGAGTAGGTTGTTGGTGACTTCGTTACTATTTCTGATAGCTTCTCAGCTTTTATTCGTTTGATATGGTACAGTGTCCTCTTGGTTAAATACTGGTCCAGGAAATCGTCGAATCCGATTTCGCTATCTAATAACATCTGAGACAGGTTCTAATGGATAAAGAAAAAAGCAGAAACAGAAAATAATAGTTGGCTTTTTAAACTTAGCAAAAGAAATACTTACTCTTATCAATAGTTTCATTACTGAATAAAGGCGTGAAACCTCCATTGTAACCTCCTGTGTAACTGAAATGAAACCTATAAACACAGCTAGCTAATTTCCGGAAACACATAATTACGAGAGCGAATTTTAAGGTAACTAAATAAAAGTCCCCGGGCTATTACTGATGTTTCGATCAAATTACGCCCTGTCATTTCATGGCATATAAAACTTTGGACTTCCTCGACACTTCCTTCAATGCGTGTATCTTACTGCTGTAACCGTGGTTGTGATATGTCATATTGTGGTGACATTGTAGGTTCCACTAAGTAAAATGGACTCAAATACCAAGCCACGCTATAGTTTCGGGATTTACTTACAGCTGGGGAGGAGCATAAACACTAGTCAACCTCATGGTCTAGCCTCGTGGCTCTAGTTGATATGAAAAGATCACTTCGAGTTTAATAAGATAGTCTTACTAGCGCTGTGATGTTGTGGAAGTCATTTTTCAAAGGCAAGGGGATAAATTTTAAAATGACGTGGTTTGAGAGCAAGTCTGTCCAATAATCAGGCTTGGTTTCATTGGTTAAAGGAGGAAGGAAAAATTTGATTAAGAAATATGTCATCACTTTCCCTAGGTTAAACGTGTAAAATAAAAAATCTGCCGTGGTTTTCTTTAATGTTACGCCTGTTCTTTTCCAGTTCCTGTGTTTTTTGCTCAGTAAATAAAATAAGATAAACTTATTCTAGTTACATTTCTATCAGCTTCACCACCATTCCATATTGATTTCAATATAACCATTATAGTAAACTTAATAGCCATATTCTGTTTTTTAGTTTCTACTAAGTAATGTCGGTATGTCGATAGTAGAGTTGTACTGCAACAGATACGTTGTTAGTAAGTAAGCGAAAGGACCAGTGGTTTTCAGGTTTAAGCAACGATGTAACAATATTGATACAAATAGGTTCGTATCATTTCGCTTTCATTAAGTCCGGGAAATTTGCCAGCGTATTTTAGTTGTGCACTTGGTAGCATTCAAGAAACGTAAGAAGCCGGCAATACGGGAAGATTCTTACTAAAACAGTCAAAGTGAACAATGAAAAAATGGACAACTTAATAATTACTCAAGTATTCCAGGGTCGGTAACACTCAACACGTAGCCATAGTATCGTATTAGATTGCGCATTATGGATACCATGGAACTTGAACTGATACCTAAATAGATGCCATTCCCATACCTTGGTAGCTAAAAGGAACACAAAAATTTGAGGAACATTGACGAGGAATTTTGTTTTTGTTGTTGCTGTCTTTTACTCTGTCCCTGTTCACCCTTAAACACACTTGGGGCCGAGTAGAAACTAGCTTAAGATGACATGACTTTTGTACTTTGTATCTGTCGAAGAAAATGGGATACCAAATGAGACACTACCGTACAATGACGTTCAATTAGGCGTCCCAACTATCGATTAGCATTCATTTAAAATCCCGAAAATAAAATATGGACTCGTTACGAATATCTGCGACGGTGGTTTTTCATCATGCCAATTTCGAAGTCGTACTCTTAAAACGAACCAGAATCTCTGTTGACGAAGAAAATCCGTTTATAGCATACTTTCTAAAAGCGAAACCGACACAAACTCTACTATATGGTGTAAATAAATTGTGGGAACTTTTCTTCCTTCTATCTGAGCCTTTTGTTAAGATCCGCATCTCGTGAAAGTATTACGAAAAATGGTTTTACCACTTAAGCGAGATGTTTTACTGTTGCTATCTCAATTTTGGGGATAGCATTTTCACAAGGAGTACTATGTTACGCCTGCCGTTCAGACATCCAATATGTCTTAAGTTCTCTTTTAAGTTCTCTCTTAGTATTAGTAGTGCTAAATATCCTCTTATCTATGTAATTCTCAATCTGTACAACTCCTCAAGCCCAGGCCTTTGGAAGCTTTTTTGCCTAGCTAGTTAGAAATTTGCGCCATAACATCGCTTATCAGGGATATCAAATATCCATATACATAACTACTGGGTCGGAACCTGACCATTGCTCTCCTTCATTAATAACACCTACCACAGCCAGGCTACTCTTGAGTATTAAAAGATCGTCCTCTATGAAAGACTACATCCTGCCATAGCATTTCTCACACTACATCGAGCCTTGCTTTTAAGCTACCTCTGGTTCGGCTAAGACAAAAAATTAATCCGTACAAAAATTTTCACCCTTAGAGACGTTTTGCAGCCTGGTCCGCTGTATTAAAACCAAAGATTTTGAATAGCTTGGTAACTCCCCTTACGAATGTCGCCCAACCCTGATTATGGAGCACATCAAAAGACGCATAAAAATGACTTTATGCAGAAGTTTATATACGAAAACAACTATGGTAAGAATACGAATACCCTTTTATACCCTATTACTACAAGCATGCCAAAACAACCAATAGAAACAACTATTTGATTTTTTCTTCCTTCAACTGCAAACTTCATGTGTATATAAATGTGTCGATAAACGTACCTCGGTTTCCTCTTCTGCTTCTGAAGCGGAAGCTTTTAATATCGCTGATGTTTTCTCCAGAGAATAATTTCCAGAAACATCTCCTACAAGACAAGATTAAATCTATTGAAACAAATGACGGTGTACTCTCCTTCAATTCACCATTATGATCGGATTACACATTCTAGAAGGCATTCTCTTTGCAATTTGTGATATCATGATAATATTCATACAGTAATCTTAAAACCTCTAAAGATATTTTATACTTAGTTTAAGTACTACACTCCTCAATCTTATAATATTAGTTTTCTCATGACAATACCTGCATTTCCTAATGCTCATATGTGAAAACAAATAGCAATGTGTTAACGACAGGCAGGTTCTCTTACACAGGAGAATACTATCTTACCAGGTAGTTTTAGTGACAACATAAACATAGTCCACGTAATCTATGCTGGCAGTCGGCATTGCAGTCTACAATAGCGAAGTCAAAAAATTGCCCACAAAGTCATACTGTCTAACATGGTAATTCTTGTAGCGAGCTTGCAATTGTGATACCTACACAATCAAAACATGCAACATAACGAAGTTGCTCCGGAAGATCCATTTATGAAAACCAAACAATATGTGCTTTGTGATAAAAAGAACCTATTTACAACTAACGCGTTTTTGATAACATTAAGTGACAGAAAACGTATCACTCATGCACGTGTTATCTGTTACAACTTGCTTCAGTTTGCTGTGACCAGTGCCTGGTGGAAACACTTGACAAATTGAATCACATAATGCAATTTTCTAACTTCACTTTTCTGGAATACAGTGAAATATCTGCAGAAATCAGGAGACGTAAATGCTTCATCATTTTCCCACTTGTAAAGCTTCACAGAGCACATTGAGCCACAGTCTACAAAGCAGAAGCACCTTTAACACAATAGCCCATTGCTGTTAAAACACACCTTACGAAGAGTCAACTACAAACAACATGAAGTGTCTGCGGATAAAAACACCTACAATAAACCTGGTGCTTTTAAGAAGTCAAGTGAATTGCACGTAAAATTGCTCCCTGCATCCAAGTATACATTTATTACCTTTTAAACCTGAAATCAAGATTAATTTACGTTTTACTATGAAACGCTATTTCAACAATTAACTTTGGTTTTTAGGTAGTTGTTACTGTCCAGCTGTTACGTGATGCCATAATCTCCAATGTCAAAATTAAACTTCTTTCTTTTGGCTAAAAGATGAATCAATACATCTACTAAGACTAAAACAAAAGTAACAAATATTGTCACTTGTACTGGGATAGCCATTTTAAATCAGCTGTCATTGTTAGTGCCAGTAGGTGCAATATACCTACCAAATTGTCTCTTCAGTCTGTCATATTCATCCTTTAGGGACAGTTGTTGTTGCATCACCGATAGAAGTTTTTCCCTTTTAATTTGTAACTCCGGCTTCATTGACAAATTGACAGCTGCAAGATCCTTGTTCTCATTGAGTGCTTTCATCCGTTTTGACTTCAGATTTTTCAGCTGCAAGATAATCATAATAAGATGTTTAAAGCTCTGAACTTTTCCTCTATAAATTCACCTACTACATAGTATTGTATAGCAAGGCCAGATTGATGAAAGCATTGAGAAACTGTTTCCCCTGACATATCTAGCGATTCATAGGATGATGCTGAAACAACCATAAAGCAAAACTAGAAATGAAGCTCTTGAAATTGAAAAATCCCTGCTGCACAGGCTGGGGGAGGGGATCTTTGGCCAGTATCTAAACTATTTTCTTAAAGCAGTCACTGCTTTCATAACCAATGCCATAACTTGTAACACTGCAAAGTTACATTATTACCTTCTATTTCAACATCTCTGAATAGCTTTCCCCTGAAACATCGATTCACTTGTAATGAAAATATAAAACAAAGTAGTTTAATTACCCCATAATATCAAAGCATGTTGGGAAAGACCAAAGCAAGCACAAGCTTTCTAAGATTTACTTTCTACTTTCTGATGGTAAGAAATATATCCATCTTGAGTATATGCAAATGTATACACCAATCTGTATATAATCAGTAGCAAAAATGGGAAAAGAGCATAAATAAGCCTTAAAAGTAGGAAGAAGGTTTCAGAGTATCCCTCAAAAACAAACACCCAACCATTCCACAAATTTCAGCTGTATGGTGAACTAGAGCATCCGTTTCATAATTTGTATTAACAACGTGTAAATGATAGGAGCATCAAAGCAATTATAAAATAAAACCCTTTTATAAGGTTATCAGTTTAAATGTGGGCTGAAATGTGTGCCCCTCAAGTAGTGATACTTACATTACAGCAGGCTTTAGTTTTAACTATTGGATACCTCATACATGTAAAAGCATCAATCATCATTTTGAAGCACCCAATTCGGAATTTGTATTGGATACTTTGAAAATCTATCATAAAAATATTTGGGGTCAAAAGCATGAACTTTGGAACTATACTAACTAGACCATTACCTATACTTCATAAAACAAACTTGCCAGATATTGGATCATAGTGGTTTAAATTTAAATGCAAAACCCCTACAGCAGATACATAAGCTTGGGGTTCAATGTATCCAACTGCCTAAGTCTTAAAAATCTGGTTGAAAAGCACCAAACGTAATGATATTGTTCAATAGAATACATCAATATGTAAGCATTAACAGATAGAATACATGACTCTAAAGTCTACGGGAATGGGGAGAGCACTATGCCTATAATAATATGAAGACTAACATATATCCCTATAAGACATCATGTGTATCAGCAGTAACTACTTCTTAGTACAATCTGCTATGAGTGTATGTGTTTAGGGTTGGTGAGTGTTCAAATTAAAAGTTCAATAGTACTTGGTATACTGATTACTTTTCAGGCTTCAAAGGGACCTGAAAAACCATGAATTCCCAGGGGGTCTGATTCACAGTCATAGCAACCTGGAATTCTGATGTAAATCTATTGGCCACCACTCTTTTTTGTAAAATTTGAAAAAGTTGTGGGTGTGTTTTTTAAGTTCTACCACAAAAGATTTATAGAAAAGACATATACTGCACAGTCCTAATTTTATCACAACATCTGTGGGACTGGGAGGAAAAATCTTTCTGGGAAACCTGCAGAAACTGAACTTGATGGTTGAGATCTAATGAGAGGTTGCTAACTAGTAGCTGGCTTCCCACTCAAACTTCCCCAAAGAAACACTCAAGCAGCCAAATAGGCCCATTAAGATGACATCAGTTGGGTCCGTGGTGTACCAGGCAACTGTTAGCACAATATTTCTTTCATATGTATTTATTTATGTCTCTACTTATCTGTTTATTCATTTACCCTATTTATCTGTTTAAGGATAACAATATTTAAACAAGAAACTGTCTAAAGCCCCTGATTAACTACTATTTCCCATCTCCAACTGCCATCATCGCAACCAAAACGATATCTAGTCCTGAAAATTGTCAACAGGAATAAATGACGACAAATGACCTGTGGTGTTTTCTACTTTTCGGGGCAGTAAAATGAGAGTAATTTATGTTGTCTAGTTGGTTGCATATTTTCATCTGTCTGTTGTAAAATGTCTCATCACTAATGTAATATGTGTAAGGGCGGTGGCGTGGCAAGGCATGACAGGAAGGCACGATACAATTTGCTGTTAGCTTTTAGCACCGTTCCAGTGTATATTATATCAAATAAAAAAGTGATCACAGTATCCGATGGCACAACTGGGCGATATCTGCTGAACTCAACGAACGAATTCCTACATATACAGTAGATCCGGCGATGATGCTGACTTCAACTGTTTGGGATTACCTCAGTCGATCACAACTGCTTAAACCAGTCGAGGACTACTGTATATATGCCATACTAAGATATTTAGGGAATGCACGATTACACAAGAAGATAGTCAAAAGGATACTTATTTTACATTGAATACAGCATGATCCAAGCGTGGTTACAAATGATGAGGCAAGTATCGGTACATTTGTTTACAATTTACGTCATACACTATTGTGAGTATAACAAAAAACAAAAAACAAAATTTACTAAGCATCTCCACGTTTTATTAGCTTTCAACAAGCTTTGAGGGCTTCCCATTGAAAAGGGCTACATTGAAGCAAGTATGAGTAGTAAACAGCAAAATATAAGGCCCTTTTAGTCATGCTCTATGCAAAGAACCTGGGAGTGACTGTAACTTCAACCTTGCATTAGCTCCTGGTGAGCTGCAGGACAGCAAAGGGGGGGGGGGTAAAAATGATTAACAAAAAGCATGATGAAATCCCTCAAAAGAGGCTTGAGTATCAAATGAGGGCAGAAAAGACTAGTTAAAAAGAAGGAGTAACAAAAGTAGACTTCATGTTACATCAAGATAAGCTATCCCACTCCTTCATCCACACATCCACAATTTTCACTGTCTCTAGAGAAGAAACTTCTAAAAATACTGTGCAACTAATTTAGAAGACCAGAATAATGATAAAGCCAAACAAGTATACAAAAAGCTTAAGTATAACTAACATCATATACAAAAATATACCATATGGTTCTACCCTAAATATTAAGCTCATAAAACTAGCAAGTAGTAAAACTATTCAGGAGCAATAGACACAAAATAAACTAGATATTTATTGAAAGATTGAACAGTCCCGGTATTGGATATTCATGGTGTTTACACACTTGAGTTTACCTGGGCCAATTTCTCACCTATACTATGCAATAGATTTTAAGTTATTCCATGATTTCAGTCATTGCCTTTCCCCACATTAAAGAATACTTTTATGGCATTAATTTTAAAAACATGGCCATTTCATAGTAATGTAGTGCCTAGACCCTTTATTACTTACCCACAAAAAGGAACCAAGCACTGAGGTGTGTTTAACAGGATTGTTTCTAATGATGGAAGCATAACTAGTTGACTGCCAGCAAGAATTGTAAACGTTTGTCTTTACCTTAAGGTGTAATGATCTGATCTGAAAAGTTCCATGCTTTTGGTGCAAGTGGTGAGCATCATGTATAGAATGGAATGGAATGACCTACAATTGTACTTAGTGTGACTTCTATGATTTCTTTTTCTCTTGCTGAAAACAGCTAATTCATCAATCATTGATGATTGTCAGGGCAAGTTGGGCTTTCATGGTTCTACTGACATGCCAGTGCAGTGGCATACAACTTATGACCTCTCCAATTGAAATTTGGCCAGCTCTGGGGCAAACGTGGCATGGTAAAATCACCTTCAACTCCTTGTTATTATGAAAGGCCTAAATCCTCATGCACTCTTACTCAAGTGTATAAATTTGGTAGCTGGTTATTCTCAAAGCAAGTATTACAAATATGATACTTTTGTACATGTCCAAAAATTTTCTGTCAGATCATCTCCACGTATAGGCTGTACAAATGCAGGTCAGTAGAGCGTATTTAAACCGTTCAAATAATAGGAATAGAATATAACCAAAAGTAAACAGAATGTTTTAACGATGTTTAAATTTCTAGAAAACTTGTAACTTCCTTGTCGGGCAAACAGTATGTCCACAATTGGACGATAACGTAGGCTATTGGCAGTATTGCGAATTGCAACACCAGAACGAACAGTAACCAGACTAGAATTTACATGATCAACGGTGTTCCCGTGTTTTCTAGTCGCCTATCAAACAGCTCATTTTTACATAACCTGCAAATTATCATTGATATCGTCAATTCCGACCTTGCCCAACTTCAATGTTTATGCATATGTAGGCTACCATATAATAAGGTGTATCATAATCCCAAGTTTCTCAGATGAAATTATAAATGCACGGGAATCTAAACAAATGCCCCTTTAACTTTATATTCCGATCAAAATATCCTCCATTACCTGTTCTGAATCTTCGATAAGACCCATTAGCTTTCCTTCGTCACTATCAATTTCCCTCAATTGCTCGATGTCGGCATTCCCCAGCAATGATTTTACTCCTCTGATCAGCTCGTGCATTTCGTTGTCCCAGCTGCTGTCTGTATTTATGCCATGTGATGTTCCTACTACTGGGTACGGGGGATATCTTGGGCTTAATGCAGGGCCAGTTCCTGGCATAGGCATTCCAGATGGGTATCCTCCGTACATCGACATGTTAGAATCTTTTCTCAAACTATTCCCACTTTTGAGTTTTAACACAACTCATCATCTCAACGAGTTTTTTAAAACATAATTTCACGCACTCTGGAGACGAGGCTCATAGTTGTTATGACATCCAAAGAATCTCGGCCATAATCTAACTCAGGCACACATAAAAGACATGCCAGTAACGTCACAGAGTAAGAAGGTACCCTTTTTTTCTGTGGTAACGTGCCATAGAACGTAGGATCACAGGAGGTATATATATATATATATATATATACAAGTAGCCATGAGTTACATAGTATAGAACTCATTAAGCATGAAGTTGGCCCGGATGGAACCGAGGATCTCCCACACCGAAAACGAAGACTAAATAGTGCAATAGTAAAGTCGACAGTATGTATATTATAAACTATTTATAATTATATATAGTATAGAACTCAATAATCATGAAATGCTTACGGGACTGTCTGCCTGAGTACTTATATATATGAAATGGCACTGCCGAAGCTAATAGCGAAAGGAGAAATTAGGTTGCGACTTCCCGGGATTGCCGAAAGATTCCCGATCCCGTAACTTGGCTTCTGAATCTGAGGCATCTATTAGTTGAAAATCTTCCATTCCATGATGGTCTTCCTGGCAGAAGTGCTCTTACAAATTCTGCTTTGGAGTACGGGGCTAAAGGTAGTAACAAAACATATCCTATCATTATCTATTTCCCTTCCCCAGTATACCTGTAGTAGCTCCACCTGATCTGCGTTCATTACTCTTCTGATTTGTGAATCTATCAGTCCTTCTTGGTACTCCCTAGATAGAAGCCATTCCTTTAATTTCTAATACGTTTCTGGAAAATGTCATCTCTAGAGCAAATACGTCGAATTCTAAGGGCCTGACTATATGGAATGCCTTTCTTGGTATGGAATGGGTGACTTGATTTGAAGTGTAAAAGTTGGTGGATATCTGCTTCCTTAACAAACAAGTCAGTTGTTATCCCTCCAGCCTCCTTGGATACTAACACATCTAAAACTTCTATATTATCTGCAAAATATCTATGTGTAAATTGTATACTGGAGTGTATAGAATCTAGGTGGTTTAAGAAATCTAAAAGCCTGGCCTCCCCGTGTTCCCAAATCATAAAAATGTCATCTATATATCGCCACCACACCCATGGCTTTAAATAAAAACTGTCAATTGCCTGTTCTTCAAACTCGCTCATAAATAAGATGGCGTAGGGCGGAGCAAATTTGGTCCCAATAGCCGTCCCCATTAATCTTATCTGTATATATCTTGTCAATAGGATGCATTCGCGGAACTTAAGCAAGAAGTTGTATATTTCCTGACCTGCCACTTTTTGTAAATTCCAGGATACCATTTACTATGGTGTTCGGAGAGACGAGAATCGCGATGCCTGATATACATTCTGAGAAGGTGGTGCATAACCATAGACAAACAATGGTGCGCAAGGTTTCCCTCTAGCATAGGTAGAAATTGTAGCTAGCAAATTAAGTTAATTAACTATGACATATATGTAGTGACTCAATATCCAAACAATAGACGTTTCAAATTTATCTCTCGTTGGTAAGGGATCATAGCTTAGCGGAAAAGCGTCGACGTTGCGCAGATTCGGCAACTGTAGATTTGATTCCCCACGACCGCGTCATAGTTCACTTTCGATAATAATAAATATCTATATCACCATTCCATCTTCCCATATAAAACGCTCTCAAGCCAAAGATAACTATAGTAAAAATAATTTTACTTTCCTGCGAGAACTGATTTGCACTGGTGTCATGATAACCAATTACCTTTCCGTGTGTTCCCGACTAGCGTGTTTAAAAATCAAAATCAAGTAATATTTTCATAGCATTCATATCTTTTCATACCTTTTTATGATGGATATTGACCTCAGCTTCATAATTAAAACCATTTAAGGAATAGACCTGAAATGTTCGGATTCAAATGGTGACGTAACACTGTAAGCTGTAGGTTTGCTGTCACTGGTTGATGGCTGGGCGTCTTGTGATGTCAAAACTAGTTGGAAAATGCCATAGGTGAAAGTTACGCGATTCAGTGGTATTCTACTCTAATGTTAGGATAGGAGCGGTAGCAAAGTCCAAATACTTTACTGACCTCCCACAAGCTGGAGCTATTACTTGCAGAATCATCTTCAAAATTTATTCTGAGAAAATGATAATAGAAATAAGTGGATTCCAGAGCTTTCATCTTTTAGGATAATTAAAGAATGCCAAGAAACTCATGTTTCCATCAGTTCCCTCTCATCAGTATCGAACAAGGAGGTTTCAGCTTTGTTTTTGTTCTCAAGTTCTCACTAGAACATTGGAGGGCAAGAATTCTCCATATGAAGTTATTATCTGATGAGGCTTCTTCGGGAAAGTAAAGGGGACAAATGGATCAGAGTGTGAAGAGATGGTCTCCTTTTTCTCAATAATCTGGCTTACGAAGACTGTAACACTTAACTAGTTCTGACAGGCTGATGGCTACATGTGGCCCAAAGGCTTAGTGTTAAGAATCCAGGCCAACGTCCGTTGAAATATTACGTCGATTTTAAAAAATATAATACTAGGGAATAAAATATCTTAGAGTTTTGAGAAGAGAAGATATGAAATCATAAGTTTGAATAGATACCAGAGAAATGGAAAATTGTGTTACCAAAGGGATTCGAAGAAGTGACCCAGGTATTCAGTGTGCTGTACCAACTGAGGCAGTTGAACCCAAGTGCTAACATGATCTTTTTCTCTAGTCACTGCATTAGCTCCCAATACTCCACCGGAGGACATCGACATGCAGCTCTACGCAATTATGGAGACTGGCCTATATGCGCCATGTGACTTGACCATGGAAGGACTGCCTACTGTCCGTCACGCTGTTCTTACCCTTCAAAACTTGCAAACTGCTTTTGAGAAGAGAGGATTTGAAATGATAAGTTAGAATAGATTCTAGAGAAATAGAAACCAACTGGAATGTTTCGATATTGAGAAGATGGGGGAAGATTAAGCGAAGATAATGTGAAAGATAGCAAATAAATAAATAGATAACAAATAAGACAATGAGGATCATGTTCAGAATATTTTTTATTTTTAGACCTCTCCCTCAATAAATTCGTTTTTGCTGATATAAAACGTCGTTAATTTTTTTTTATTTATAATGTTTTTAATCCTTTTTTGTTTTGATTTTTGTTTTGCTTTTTCTTGCTGTTGTACGTAAGACATGTATGTAAGCTACATGTATAATAATCAGCACCCGATATACCTATTTGTAGCGAGTATCCTGCTGCGTAACCAAGTTAAGGGAATATGTTGAAGAAGCTTTGGTGGACAGTTTCCTGGATAAAATGGGAAAGATATCTTTCGCCGATGCTTGCAAAATACTATTGCTTACCAGTGTTTTCCATCAGTTAAAGCTCAGAAAAAATATGTAAGTTGTCTTTTTTGACAATAAGGCGTTAAACACCACTGGACATTTCGAAATGTTTGATGAGATTTCTCATCCTAAGTAGTGCGCGCTTTATGTGAAGGGGAGACTTCACACTGCAAAAGCTATATCAGAATCATATCTGAGTCATTGAACATTGAGTATATCACGATGGTATTAAAAGCACGTCTTTATCTAAGAAAAATATTGTACACATGGCAGTTATACGAATCGAATGGCTTAGCTTTTCAGGTAAACTAGTCACTGGTCTAAGTGGCTGAGTTTTTGAGATACTCTAGTAGTCGCAGATAGATCGATATATTGAGATTTCGAAAATTCAGCTTACATAAATGACACAAAAGAGGTCGAATAAATTGAAAAAAACACCCTCCGGATACTGTCAAGTATACTCCAGGATTTACAAATACATTTGCAAAGCAATATGAGGTGTCCAAGAGCGTTTTTAAAGTGATAAAAACGCCTTTGTGCTAAAGCTATTATATAATTATCAAACATCAGGTATTGAAAATCCAGCATCTCAAATTAACAAGCACTTGGTCTGCCCTTACTCTAAAACTTTTGTTTAGGTATAGCTAAACCACATTTCAGATTGAACAAACGAGGTAGGCAGAGACGCGTTCTATATACAGAGACAGGTCGTGATTCAACGACAACAACCTAAATATCAAATACCATAAGTTAAAAGCTGACCAGGTAACAAAAGCTATAAGAGATCAACCTCACTAACCAGACACCTACATTTGCAAAAAAGATCTTGTACAATGAAATTAATACTATCGAATCTGCTTCACATTCCACGGTAGTCTAATTAGTGATATAAATAAAACGAAATCTGTTATACTTTGGTAGTAACGCCAAATATCAGCTCTATAAACTTGCCAATCTTAAGAGAACACACAAGAGGTTAACCTTTCTGGTCTTGCACTTTCATTTGGAAATAAACTCATGTACACTTCAGTGAGACAAACGTATTTACTTAGGATTC
>JAAAKL020004448.1:0-20953 GCA_010016065.2 Carybdea cf. marsupialis auct. non (Linnaeus, 1758) | reverse complement strand
AATCCGTGCAATTGTAAAAGTCTTCGTTTTCGGTGTGGGAGATCCTGGGTTCGATCCCCGCCAGCGCCGTTAGTACTTTATGTTTATTGAGTTCTATGCTATGTATGTCATTATTGCTGGTGTGTCTGTCTGAGTACTTACAAATATATATAAATATCAAAACAAAGAGTCCAACAAAACAAGTAAGTCTGGGCTGTATCAGCAAATAGCATTTGGTTCAAGCTGGTGAATTCCGTAATAACACGAGTGATGGAAAACGTGCAATTCGTGTACGTGCAATTTAAAGTCATGTGTTACAGTCGTCTTTGTAATTTCTTAGCACAACATTTTCTGCCTTCACTGCAGTTTTTTACTATGACCAGTGTCCGGTGAAAATGTATCGCAAAATCAAAACGTTACTCAACGCAACATTCACAATTCGATAACAAGTGTAACTCATGTGCGGGAAATGGCCAGAGAAACCGCTAGGAGACGGTTTGAAAGAGATAAAGGCCATAAGTTTTGATGGCAGTGCAAAGGATCTTAATTCCATCTGATTGCGATAGATGATATGCTCAAATACGAAAGGAAAGTGTGACGATACGATTTTGAAACGGGGGGGGGGGGGGGGCTGTTTTCTTCTCCGTTTAACGTCTTGTATTCCCATTCATGGGTTTTGACGGTGCCCATATTCACGGCACTTGATATTTAAGCGTAGAGCACTTTAAGACCGGATGCCCTTCCTGACGTTACCAATGGCCGTTCCGGGAATTGAACACTGACCCCCTTGAACCTCTAGATCTGATGGACAGGAGCTTATCCACTAGACCACGGCGGCTCTTGAAACTGTTTGAATTTTGGAAGAAATACTCATTTTTCATGTTGCCCAATCAGTACGAACGTCAATGGCCAAAATCAAGAGTGTCGCTATTTCCTAGCAACGAGATGTCATCTTTCAAAGTTTTAAATCTCTCTAATAAACCTTATTATCTGACGCTGGTTCCGAACGTAAGGAACAAAGGGATATCAGCAAAATTCTGATCAGAGATTTTTACATTCAAACGCCTCTAGTTTAAACACCATCTACACTATAGGTTTGGTGTTTTGGGGAAATAGTCTATTCCAGGAATACGTTTAGGTATCTGGAGTCAAATCGTACTATTTCCAAAACTTTTGATTTGTGAAGTCATCACATTCCCTCCGGCTTGGGGCAATGAGGCACTACTGGTAGTACAGTAAGGTTTTTTGGGCTAATAACGATACTTTTCTAGAGCATTAATTACGAAATCGTGATCCAACGAAAAGTCGCTTGCGACCCAAGGAAAGTATGATATAAATGATTTCTGGCGTTGTCAACAGCCTTTTTGTAGCCATAAAATATTTTTCCGAAAAAATCAACTCTGTAATACAGCAAGTACATGAAATATTCTTATGTCATAAAGGCTGTAATGGGTTTTGACATTCATTGTATTCACTCCTTGATAATTGTTCGAACATGACAAGTTGATACATAAAATCGTCCTTCAGAATATAGCATAGCGCTGCCTAATCGTCTCAAAATGCGACAAAAATTACAAAATTATCAAAAACATAATGAGGTCACTTTGTCTGATGCATTTTCGGCGCTCGCACAAATCCCAGTACCAAGTAAGGTTAGAAAGATCTGAGAGGTAACAGCCTATCGATAGCTTCACACAAGCATACGCTAAGAACAAGCTGAGCCCAAAATTGTCAAGGTCTGAATCCTATCCTGCTTGTAGGATGACTTTTGACTTATGACCTCGGTAGTCAAGAAGGGCCAATGAAATACAGGTCAAAGATTCAAACGTTTTTCGCTACTTTACTAAAAAAATTCTTTACCGTGCGGATCACGATTAGAAAGTTACATTAAGAGCTCCCCATGCCCCTTCAACTATGATTACGTATGATAATGAGTTTTCGCATGGTAATAAAAATCCATAAGCATGTCCAAGAACGATTCGAAACTCGAGACAACTTGAGACAACTCGACACCTAACCTTTTGACTCCAATGATTGCATTAACATTCATTGAAAGGTACTACACTAGCAACTATATCAACAGATTATCCGAATAATTTCTTATTGACGAGCTTAGCTAAGTCTCGGCAACCTATTGTTTGTGCTTAAGATGGAGCAAAACATCACCAGGTGAACCGAGACGTCATCCATGTCGCACGTTAAAAGGGGGATGTAAGGCGGCAAACACGCCTCTACACTATATCGGCACGTGGGAGTTCGAAAGAATGACAAGAGATGAGCACTTTTCTCACCATTAAATGCTAAATAATGAACGTTGTATCTATGGGTTGAAAAGAAATAATTTCAGGTAGTGCTACATGATTCACATATTCTACGGGTACCGTGAATATGGCGACTTAACAATTCATTACATGACTGAACTGAGGCGTGGCTCACTGATACATTAAACTGCCAATACAGTGACGAAAGCATCATCTCACTTGCCGGTGGCTGTGCTGCGAGAAAGGGAGGGGGGCTACATCTATTCTCAGTAGATGTCCAACCTTTTCAGACTAGATAAGATGATACATGCAGACTGCTCCGTTTAGGAAATTGGGCTTCTGAAAGTCTATAAATCGGGCTTACGATGAACGCACAGTTTCGTAACTTGATGAATGAAAGGGAGCTGTCTATTTTCGGGGCGTGGGGGTATAAGGGCAATGTCAAATCACCTCTCCTACACCAACCGCTTTCTTCTCTATATCATACATACTCTCTCCTAATCCTCCTTTTATATGAGCCGATTCAAAATGCTTTTTCAAGCCAGCAAGATGGAGAGGGGGGTAGTTACATTGCAGACTCAATGATCAAAACATTGCATTCCGTTCTTCCTCAATTGCTCGACCATGGTAACAATTTCAAGGCAATATGGGATCGGCATACGGGAAACTACATCTTGATAAAAATTACACGAGAGGAAATGAAAGAGAAATTAAAAGCTTCTTTCGAATAACACGGAATAGTGGTGCTCTTGAAGCATAAATGGAACTCAAGCAATTCTTCGTGAAACGTTGTAGCTAAAAGGTGCTGTGTGGTGATGTCATAAGAAAACATCACTACAACTATCTGAAGGACCTTACTCTACACCAGGTACCACCTCTCAAAATGGCTCCTTTTTATACAAACCTAATCCAAACTCACCCTACAGCATAAATAGGCTTTTACCTCCTTTGGGACGGCGGGGGCGGGGAAACTCCAGGAATCCAAAAGAAGAGCTTTTGTCGCTATTTGATAGCATATGCCTAAAAAAGTATCTTGTAATGGGTTCCAGTAAAGAGAAATGCGTGACCAAATAAAATTATTTGGCAACGTGCATAGTTACACTAACTATATATCTATCACCGCACTGGCCAATTTTCTAAAACTCGCTGGATTGATCAGCACAGATCATCTCGTAAATAAAACAATCTTGATCCCCTTCTATTATGAACACATCGCGAAATGCCAGTTTGTCAACATGCAAAAATGCCGCTACCCACGGTTACAAAGCATCACCCCTGACGACCAGGTCGTCGCTGAGCCATCGACATTGTCAACTATACAATTCCCGATCAGTTTCCCTTGGCTTGCGAAGATATAAACAGCATTACGATTTATCTTAGAATGAGTTTTATTGTACGCACTGGCTAAATCTAATGCAAGACCACCATTCTTTCCATCACGTTTCAACTACTTTTGGCAAAGCAGCGAATAATGTCCATAATACTAGATTGTCAAAAGCGGCATGGGAGCCATGTTACTGCGTAGTTCTGCTTTATGTCAGATCGGCAAACAGACCGTTATACTTCGAATGTGGAGCGAGGTATTGAATATTTGATTAGAGGTATTTGTATGGTATAGTATTTAGCAAAGGGACGTCGACATAATCTCTTAAAGGCACACAACACCTTGAGATCTACAACGGTTTGTACAAGAGCTATAGAGTAGGTCAGTGAGAACAAAGCCTTCTTTGTTCCTACTGCTTGAAGCTGAGGTGTTTACAGCCGTGGAACTACAAGCAGCAATCACCATCGAATTTGTATACACCTGTTATTTGTCAAAACCATGACAGTCTGCCTTGAATTGCCTGTTCATATCTTTTTCATTGTTTCGGTTCAAAATCTTTTCATTCTGTTTCCCTAAACAGCAATTTAAGTATGTCCGCAATCTATAAAAGTGACATAGTGGTATGTTTTACACCCTACTTTGTCACTCAAGGAAGCAGATGCTTGAACAAGATGGAATAAAATACGTGAAAAAGCATCACAACCTCTTAGTGGGTAAATGACAGGTACACTAACCGTGTAATAAACTAAAGTTTCGTCAACAACCTGCCCATACTCGCCCCCACCACCATCACCCCCACCACTCCTTAGTTTGACAGAATTTTAGCCCAATATTCTTATCAAGGTCCTTTCTTAGAAAAGAATGTTCGTTGTCATCGAACATTTACTCCTTCCAAGGAATCGTCTCTTGAAGCCTCAGTTGCTATAAGGCTAGTAAATACGTAGTTGGGAGCGTTGGGTGAGTGTGGAGACGAGTGGTACTATATTCTACCTTAAGTCCTCGTGGAATTCTGGTTTGCGAACTTTGAAGCAAGCTTCTTTTAATCATTATTCGTGATACTTGATACTTTGACTATCTGTACCTTACATTTCTCTATCTACACTTAAAAAAAAAAATTAATATCAGTGTTTGGACTTAAGTCTTCATAGCTCCAATCTTGAGACCGATTTATCACTTTCTAACACATAGATGTATCAGAACCTAACCTCATGTTCTTTCTACACCCTTCATCAACGTCTTTACCTCCCTGTAGTAACATCGTCACATCATTGATAGCCTATACTAGATGACAACCCATAAATCTATCCATATGTCGGCTTTCTCTTGATCTATTAGAGCCATTCGATATACCATTTACATACATGAATATTCGAGTACAGTAGCCAGTCGAACATCAAGGCACTATTCGATCAAGAGATTTTCTCATGTTTAGAAGTCTGCTGAAGTTTAAGAGACCTATGAGCATTAAGGCCAAGAAGGGTGTGGGCCCATACGTTCTGTGTCACAAACTGACCTATCGCTCTATATAGCCGGGTTTACAGAACCAAATGCGTACAACAATGCACTCCAAAACCAGTTGATGCCATCTTTACAGAGTGCACACCACCAGCTCACTTACTTACGAACACGACTTTCAATCAAGACAATGATGAAACGAAATTTTAACGAAAATTTCGCTAGGTCAGCAGCAAGATATCGTCGCCATGTCCATAGACGACAGCACAACTGATTATCGTGTTGATCTATGTGAAGCGGGACTTCTTAAGTGGCTATATACTTCATGCGACTTGCGACCGCTTTATCCCCTTAAATTACGAATAGTCATTCCATTTCACAACTCTTACAGTTCAAATCTTGTATAAAAATTCACGTCACTACCTCATCATCATCAATTATTGCAACAATAAATGACGACAAGCAAGAAATGCAGCACAGGTTAACTGTGCTTTTCGCAGAGCGGGGGTAGCGTTGCTATAACCTGTAAAGCTCTCAATAAAAAAATTGACCTTGTTTACCATGACCTATGTATATATGCTACTCACACATTACTTATACCCTCAGTTAAATAGCAGCGGCACCGTGTTGAGATCCTCTACGAATTTTACGCGACATGACTTGAAAAAACGCAGAACAATGATGTACTGAAATAGTAACGCACGTTAACGATTCCTGTATGCCAGTACGTCAAATTGCAACTTTCACTGCAACAGAATAGTGCCAAACAACAAAAAGAACAATCCCGAAACCGACGATACAATGACAGGAGGATAGATAAAACAACAATCGAAACTTACCGGCTTTCCTTTTTTCTCTTTTACTGGGACTGGTATTTCTGGTGACAAAGGCATTTCCGCGTCAAGATTCAACTGCGACTTCGAATTCATCGATTCGAATGCACTGTCAAAAGACACTGTATCGTTTGTCGGTGAAAGTGTGTCGATAGCGGAATCCCCACTTCCCTTCCTATCTCGTTCCTTGCGAGAATTTTTCGGGGATTCCCGTTGGACTACATCCTGAGTACTTACTGTCCGTCGTGTATTTTCCTTTCCGGTCTTATCCCGTGGCATAAGACTCGGTTCACTGTTACTGTAAACTTCTATATCGTTAAGTGTTTCATTTATCCTCTTAGTCTCGTCGCTAGAAAGTCCATCGGGTAACGGATCGCTTTTCGATCGCAGTGAGTCTCCATTTTTCGCAGAATCTTCGTATGTATCCAGGGTTCTCGACTTACGAAACCCTTTCGTCTTTAAATATTGTACATCCTGGAATTCGCCGCTGTCCTGTGAGATTTCATCGATACTTAATTGGCTTGGAGTAGAAAGTAAATCACTCGATTGGCTAAAATAACCTGTCTCTCTTTTATCATCTCCTTCGTTTTTAGGGCTACCTACACGTTCATCAGTTCCCTCCATAACATCTTCAATTAAGCCCGTCGGTGACTGTGAGTTAGGTTTTTTTGATTTCCTACTTTTCCGATGCGAGTGTGTTTCGGTCCGCTCCTCTGGCTTCTTACCACCTTTTCCTGAATCACCTCCTTTTTCCTCCGGAATACCTTCCAGAATCGGCGGAGCCGCAAGAACTGGTCTAGTTCTCTTTTTAACGGACTCCATCTTCTCCACTTTACTGAGATCAAGCATAGGCAGTTCATCACTGTCAGACCCGCCATCTTCTTTCCTGCCTGTCAACAGAAGATCGAAAAAGAGTTGAAACAAGACATCCGATAAATAGTTGTGCATAGTGGGTTATGCATTGCAAGTTTCTACGGTACCAGCTACTCTTTGGAGACGGCTTTAGCCACATTTACACCGCTAGAGATGCCTTTACACGGTAACGAATTGCTAATTGCCCCAGTTTACATGACTACCATTCAATACCCACCTACGCCACGTGTCTAAGCTTCATTTTACTTGGCTGAGATAACCAGCAATAAGGAATGCGGGAATAATTTGAATTAAAAACACTGTAGCGGACCGTTCCGCTTCTTTGACTGATGTGCTACATGACCTCGTTCTCGAGGTAATACACAGATAAGAGGTTGGAAGAGTCTGCTGTGGCATTTCGCTTCTTTAAATGAAATTTCTTCATGCCCACGCTGTTTAAATGACATATTGTTCTAACTATTTACAAGCCAAGATCTTTTTTATGCAAACGTTTTGCTAAGTATTTTCTTTCCTGCAGCACAAAATTTTGCTAACGGGTCATTTTTTGTCGAGACTAAGCTGTCCAGCAAAAGACTTCAACCCTCGTTAATCTGTTTCTTCTTTCATGTGAGGTCACAAAGGAAAGTAGCAAAGTGGCGTAAAAAGCAAACGGTGTAAGAGGCGAAACGGCGCAAACAGCAGAACGGTGGAAAAGGCGAAACGGTGTAAGAAGCAACATGGTCTGGAAAAGAGAACCAAAACGTTCCAAGAAGCAAGGCAAATAGCAGCACCGTAGAAAGGCAAAACGGTGTAAGAAGCAACATGGTCTGGAAAAGAAAATGGTATAAGAACCAAAACGTTCCAAGATGCAAGGCGGCCCGAGTGCCAAAGGGGACTAAGAACAAAAATTGGCTCAAGAACCGAACAGTCTGCAACAACATTAACCTCTAATGGATAGGATACGCAGCAAGAAGTGTATCACATCGTCTTGACTGGAGCAGGTACACAGCACAGAAAGGGTGTCAGTTAGCTTTCTTTACCACCGTCCATAGCGGACAGATTATAATGCCAACTAAGGTTTAGGCGCCTATAGTAAAGCTGATCGTAACGCATAAAGAAAAATAAAAGTGTTCCTGCTAACTGTCACGAAATATGGGTAGGTGCAAGCTATCAAATAATTAAGGCAGAGGCAAGGGTTCTGACCAGGGTTCTGACCCGTGTTAAAAATCAACGAACACTACATGTCATTCTGAACATTTCTATCACCTTCTACAATCAATTCTACAGCTAGGCATGCGTGTTAGCACAGTTCAACATCAATCTAAAAGTACACAGTCGACAGAAAGTGGACCCTGCATGCTTTTCGCTAGTTCCAACGTCACACCTGATTAAATAGACTTTCGGATCCGTAACACACGGTTGACGACAAAAAGGTCCACAGATATTACTACTTGAAGGATTCTTTGATCAAAATTAACATAATTTCCTTCAAAACGAATTGGGGCGCGGTTTTCCCAACAGGAGAGAAACGGCTTTAGTGAATTTGAAATGCTTTAGATATTACGCCTTACATCAACGTTAAAACTCTATTCCTGGTCACATAACATAAAAAACATGGGGACTTAATGGAACTCCGTTAATTCCTGCTTCCTCGCCTTACATGCAGGTGTACATTCGTAATCTCAATAAACGAACCGAATCCTCCAAAATATTCGGGATATCCTAAAATAAAACAAACGGCCTAAGCTACGATATATGCAGAGTATTACCCATCAACAATAGAACTGAATTACTCGCTTGTAAATCCCTCTCAAAGAGAACAACATTTGGAATGTTTATCTAAGTCCTATTCCAATTCACAAAAAAACTTATTCCCAGCGCACTCGAGAGCGTAAATCTTTTATCTTTTCTTATCAATGAATTTCGCGTTGGCAAGCCGGAGTCCTGCTTCCTTTGTCGGTCAATGCTGATAATAAACCGTCCGTATCTCGCTTGTAATTCTAGGCCACTCTAATCAACTCAATAGCGCTATTTTCACTTTATTAATGCAGAAGTATGGTTCTTCAGAAGTAAAACTTCGCTCCTTTCTGACGAAATTTTAATTAATCCGTCACTTATTCTCTCTTGTGATACTAAAAGAATCTACAGACTGGTATTCTTTGTCATGACTATTTATTCTCTTTAAAGAGTCACCTCCGCCACATATGCGGATAAAAAACTACCTTCGGCAATTATTTATGACTATTAGCAATCCTAAAATGTCCGAATGAAACCCTGACAGCTTCCTCTATCAAAAATTTTACTCCAAACTAAAGGAAGAATTATGGTTTGTAAAAGACGCTGCATAAGATCAGGAAGCGGAAACAGTATCGGTCAAAAAGGCCATTCCAAATAAAACTCCTTTATCTTAGCAATTTCGAACTTCCAGTCCTTTAAAAGCCACCCATCCTCTGCCTCCAATAAGACTGTGTAAATGGTCATTTTCATCCCTTGAAGTAATCAACTGGATGTAGAACCCAGTCCTCTTATCTATCCTTCTACTTTAATCGAAGTCATCGACATCGTTCCATTTCCACTGTTCTCTAAAAAAGACTGGATCGAGCTATCCATCGTTTCCAAATGCGAAAAGGTGTAGTTATGAGCACAGGTCCCAATCAGTTAAAATGGCGCGGGAAGGTCCGCCATAATGAGTAACTTTGTTTATAAGCTTTGATTGAGGGGGACTGAAATGGCGTCCAACGACTGACCTAACTTTGAGAATGACGATGCTCGATCCAGTTTTTTAGAGATCAGTGACCATTTCTCCATTTGCTCCTACCCAGTATTGGAGATCGTAAATCCTCATATTTTCGTCCTGTGTCCTTGCACATTAAATCGGGAACAGTAAGCGTCTGATAACTTTTCCAATTAGGCTGTGGCCGGAAAGAGGCACAGATGATATAAGTTCCTTAGAAAACCTCAGCTAACGACCCGCAAACTCGATTTTCCTTGTCCTTACCATGAACGAGGAAGATTTCAGGTCAAGATATTTCGCGATTGCATTCAGTGGATGACCAAGGACAATCGTTAACATTTCTGGCCTAAGCCCTCCTACCATGATATTTGTTACATGGACAGGCCCCTACCACGCGTTGCGCTCAAAAATCGTTTATCGTAGTTCGTAAATTACAAATGAGGCGGGCCAAGATTTAATAAATTTTACTTTTAAGTCTTGCTGCGAACTTCTCCCGCTTCTAACTGGCTCCACTTAAACGCTTGGCATACATTGCAACTAATGTACATACTGGATGACTAAAAAACTAGAATTCAACGCTACTTTCCGAAACGCCAACGCTTCCTGGAGCAAACGATTTGTCTTTATAACTACCACCAAGCTTTTCCAGCCCCCTCCCCAACAATTTTATCGTTGGTATGAACCTGTTTTATATCATTTAATCCTGCATATTTGTGATGCAAAATCACTGACAACGCAGGCCCGTAACAAGGTCAAAACCGTAATAGGGGGGTCACGTCATAATTGGAGGGAGGAAATAAGTAAATGAACAACTGCATAATTAACTGATTCATGATGAGTCATCACGAAAAGATGAAAACCAACGAGTTAACGTCACTTCCTCAATATATTTCCTTCATCTTTGTCACCAATGAACAAGCTATGTCAGCTATGCTATCAAGTAAGCGTGTAACATCTCATAAACTCATAGAAGGAAAGACTCAAATGGATGGCTACAGTTAGTGGTAAGCGCTCGAAAAGATAGTAAGGCATTTAACAAAGTTTGTCAAGGCGTCATAAGTCTATTGACAATGGAAAGAAATTATTCAAAATACTCTGTGAAATACTTTCTGAATAAATAGAAAAATGCAGTCCCATACTTTTATCACAGAGCGTACGGGATGGGATGGGATGGGATGGGATGGGATGGGATGGGATGGGATGCGGTAGAGGATCACACGTCTTGAGCCATGAAATGGTGAGGCTGGATGGCCAGTTCCTTTCCTCTATGTCTTTATCATTCCACAAACTAAAGCCAAGTACCCATTTTACTGCTTGGTTCGCTGTAGGAGTTTTTAGATTAACGGCCGAGGGGTGGCCACGAACCATTAACCCTTTGACTGATGGACCAGCTCTCTACCGACTGAGCTAACTCGCCTCCTTCTGAATAATTTAAGGTAGTTTAACTTGAAGTAGTCATCAGTATATTGACCGCAGTTGCGTTTATTAAAATTGATAGTCCGGAAACACTGCAGCTGATTATAAAATGCACATTTTCATCTTGTGTCGGAAATTTCTATGCAAGTATTTTATTCCCATAACTACTAAATATTTGACGGTGGAGGAATTACCTCCTGGCCACCAATCTGCCACGGCCCAGCTAAAGCATGTGAATAGATAGCTTTTACGTACGGTCACAACACTACGTCGCTAACTTTTCATCACTGGTTGATTTTATGAGGAAATTACTAATTCAACCCCGAGTATGCATCACACCTCGCATGTTTTCACTCAGATTCTCTTCTAAGTGTCCCACTGCCTTAAGTTCTTCGACACCCCACAGTGAAGATACCCCATCCTTCCAAGGCCACGCTCTGGCGATTCCTAGTTGGGATTCATTCGCTACTCATTGTATAGCTGAGAGTGATTTAACAAAACTAGACCTAAATTTGATCACGACTACATAAAAGGGTGTAACATAACAAAACAATAAGAATAATTTAATAAATCTTGATAAAAGGGGGATTGCCTTACTGTACAGCAGGACACACAACTCCTTCCTGAATCACCAGGTGTCAATTTTCATACAGTAAAAAGCGGATTCGCTTAATCATAAAGCGATAATAAAGATCTCGGAAATGCGCTCAAAAAGAAAACTTTTGCGAAAGAAAAAACAGGGGCGTTACTACAATATGCCCCACATCAAGAAAGAAAGGAGCTCTAAAAGGTTTATACACGCTTTGGTCACTATGGTGCAACGATAATAGAATGTTGTCATGTAATCACAGTGGAAAGGAGATCAGAGCTAGTAACAAGACAGAATGTTGTAACGTGAGAGGCGTCGTAACATGGCCGGAGTCGTAACGTGTTGCAAAATAGTAACACGAAGGGAGTCGCTAAAAATAGCAATACTACAGTATAAGATTGGAGCAACACTGTACAATCACTCAAAGTCAAAGAGAGTGCATTATCTTGCTAGTGGACCAAATCGGACTCCTTTATGTACTGGGGGTGAAATAGAGACATCATGAAAAAGGATAGAGATTGTAACAACGGAATAGCGACATAAATGTTATTAAATCTCGAAGGTGAAAAATCGTAGGTTTGAGAGAGAATGTATGAGTTTGTAGAGCCAATGCTGCGTCTTGTGTTTGCAATAGTGTGTTCTTATCTCGGATCACCTTTTGTAATAACTGAATGCTGACATAGATGTCATTAAATCTCGAAGGTGAAAAATCGTAGGTTTGAGAGAGAATGTATGAGTTTGTAGAGGCCAATGCTGCGTCTTGTGTTTGCAATAGTGTGTTCTTGTCTTGGGTCACCATTTGTAATAACTGAATGGTGACATAGATGTTATAAAATCTCGAAGGTGAAAAATCGTAGGTTTGAGAGAGAATGTGTGAGTTTGTAGAGCCAATGCTGCCTCTTGTGTTTGCGAGAGTGTGTTCTTGCCTTGGGTCACCATTTGTAATAACTGAATGGCGACATACAATAAAATCTCGAAAGTGAAAACTCGTTGGAGCGGAGGGAATCGCACCCATTCTGCGTAGCTGCGCAAAGACGACGCTTTTCCAATAAGCTTCAGTCCCTTACCAACGAGAGAGAGAAGTGTGGGGTGTCCATAGTTTGGATATTGCATCGATAAAAGATCACTATAAAAAATGTTGATGCGACCGGTCGAAAGTATTCCATACATAAGTTCCTCATTGGCTTATCACTACACAACATGCAAGATAAAGACTACAAAGATTAAGCAAAAAGTGGCCAACAGAGACATATGGAAATATACGGATATATCTGCGGAAAGAAAGGAAAAGGAATCTTAAATGGCTGACAACGAAAGAACAAACCAAAGATAAAAAAAAAAATATAGTAGCAGCAGAAAAATACAATGGAACCACAAAGGAACATTGTAGGCAAATTAAGGGGGGGAAAGAACCTAAAAGGAAAATGGGACAAAACATAGGTTAGGATGAAGGAAATATATGCTCAGTAGAGAAATTTTATCTGAAAGGCAAATGGGCGTCCAAAAATGGCCATTGGTGACAGAAGAATAAACAAATAACGAAATAACAAGGATAACGCGTAATGAAAGTTAAAGAAGGGAAGCCAAACGGAAAACAAGAAGGCAATGCTACCAAGGAGGTCATATTGTGTGCATCAGCCATAATCAGAGCACTGTACTGAAGGCATCAATGCCAACTGTAACAAGTACATTTTCACTGAAAAGATGATGAGAATGTCACCATATTTTCAACAAGACGTCTATACGTAGCAGCTGATCAACCGATTCTTACTGTATGTCCGACTCCCTCACACCTATAGTGCGCTTCCCCAATTTCACTCACTAATGGCATCATGCTTTCTTCAAAGAAGACCCTTAGTCAGATCTGTGGTTAGTCCTTCAAATCAACAACAGCTATGTACACTGGCCAATAGAAATAATAAAAACATTTAATTAGCGTCACAATGGAGTTTAAAATAAATGGCCAATAGGATAAATCCAACAATGGTGTCTGAGGATGTTTAGACTTCGCAAAAGGCAACGGGGGAAGACAAATTTCACATGGGAGAGATACCAGTTATTCTGTCCCTTACCATGACGCGAATAAGCAATATCAAAAGTGACTGACATTTGACAAAGCCTGTCCAACTACCATTATCAAAAACAGTTGATTCGGCTGAATTCGCATCCTTGTTTGTTGGTTTTCGAATTGTTTGATTCAGCTGACTTCGGGTGTTTACCGGGATGCAGTCAATGCTTCTTGTCGCAAAGCCGGAAACGCTTATAGCATTCCCGCATAACTTAAGTAATTTGCTTTGTTTTAGGGGTCCCGAAAACATGGTGTAGCTACTAAAGGTAAAGAAATTACACCGCCACATCTGGTTTTAAAAAATTATAAAACCAACACGAAATGTTTCCTACAACTTCCTTTCAAAACACTCTTCAAATGTCTTCTCTTCTTATACTATTTGGTATTAAGTGAAGCGTGGTAAAGACGTAAGATGATTTTTGAAGTTTATGGAGTTGGAAGTAAATACACGAACAGCAAATATGTGGTGCCTTCACTTGCAGATTTGGTACGGTGTTGGGTACGATCGTGACGTAGTTGTGGTCTTTGTAGCGTACAGTTCGTCTTACATTCACATGCATAAGAACTTAAAACTCTTGATACATTCCAGGACCATAGAACTGAGGCCTACGTAACAGAAACTGCTGCAGCTAACGGGAGAGGGGGTGCAAATTTGTTGATATTGCTATCCCCGAGGCCACGAGGGTTAAAGAGAAGGAGAGGTTAAAGGTGAAGAAGTACCAAGACGTGATAAAAGCAACTGCACCCGTGTAGGTAATGAAGCACGAAATAGTACCAGTTTGGAGTGGTACACATGGAAGTGTATCTAACCATCTAGCTACCGAATTAAAGCAATTGCATAAAAACGAAACTATAAGAAAAGAAAGGGATCGTACAACGAGTGCTAGGCCGTTTATGTAAAAATATCATTAAACTTCGAAACTGTCTTAAGCGACAACGTTTAGCACTTAAAAGTTTTTTTTCATCTGACCACTCCTCAGAATACAAAATCGTCAGAATTGAAATTAAGGAGAAAATCAATGAAACTTATACCAAACTGTGATTTAAAAGTAGCCAACAAGATTAGTGTTATTTTGACTAATCAGTGTCTGTGGAACTGAATGGTTAACCGAAAAGGCGTAATGAAAAGGATAATTCTTTTTGCCTACAAAGCAACGGTTTTCTTGCGTTGATTGGGACGGATTCCAGAACGGGTAAGTGACAAGCAGATATAGCTTTACCTATTATACGGTAGCGGTCATCCGCATACAATTTCGCACAGTCTGGGCTTTCAAGCAAGTGCTGCCCTATGGCAGCGTCACATTATTTAGCTGTGATGTTGGTTGTAAAAAACCCGAGGTGACTGTTTTCTTTCTGTTATACACAACCAGCCATTGAGTACTTCGAGGAAAATCCAAACATAACGGCAAATGCTACATAATTACCATACAGCTCTATAATACGATACAATAAAATTATTATGATAATAATAATAGTTTTTTATCTTTAAACTTCAGTGCCATATATTTATTCTGTAACTTTACAGAGAAATAAGCTTCGACATTGTACATATCGTTCTCACTGTTTTCATCCATTACAACTGGGACAGCAAGATTTTATAGGAGTGGAACTGGTACAACAACAGTACAAATATGATCAACATATTAAGAAAAAGAAGAGAAAAAAAAAAGAAAGGAAGTAAATAAATAAAAAGAATAAATACCAAGAAAAACAAAACGAAACAACTTTAATAAATAAAAGTCGAGGTTTGCTGGATTAGGCCAATCCTTCTCCTGCAGAAAATGTAATACGAAGAGCTCAAGGCCACTTCAGTAAGTTTGCTGAGGAGGTTCTTACTGAGAACGCCATGTTTCATTCATAATGATTCGAATTTTGAAATATTTGTTGAATATAAGCCTAATGTCGATACTTCTAACGTTATGATAGTAACCTTTTTCTTTGCGTTTACAAGGTCACTTAGGAGATTTCTGTATTTATTCTCTTTATAATAATAATGCCATATATTCATTCTGTAACTTTACTAAGAAGTAAGCTTTATGGGTGTACATATCATCCTCACTGTTGTCACCCATTACGAAGGAGGTATCAAGATTTAACAGTTCACACATGTCACAACAACAATACAAACATATTCAAGTAAAAAAGAAGAAAGAATAGGAAAGAAGAAAAAAATCATGGTCATCTATCTTTCCCTAAAATTCATGGGGTAAAAGATTTAAAGCACATAACCCTATCACTTGGTAATTTAGGCCAAACCAGTAATTACATCGATAAGTTGGTTCAAGTGCAACCAGAAGATTGCAAGGGCGGAAGAAGCCTGAATGCCTTAGTCCTTCTGACTCTAAATGCCATTTTTTATACCGATTCACAGTTGCACTTAGCAGGAGTCACAACACTTCAATCAAAATTGTGTTCACAAAGCGCTCACATCGTTTGTTATTACAGTATTCCGCAGAAGGTAACCAAGACAGTGCAGACGACTTCAAATGGCAAGAGACTAAAATATCAAACTGACTAGGTAGAACGACTGACTTAGAGATCAGTAATTCTTCTTATATTGTGAAAAGGGCCTTCGTATAAGTGAACGTCAGCAGCCAATAGTTCTTCAAACGGAACAGAACGACAAAGACCCGTCTCTTTACATTTCTACGGTAACTTCACTTCACTTCACTTTAATCCATTAACGGGAAGCCAATTAGTCTCTTTTCATAAGAACAGATACTTGTCTGCAAATTTGTAAGGAAATTAACTAATGTCTAGTCAATTAATCAAGACGTCGCGAGACGGGCAAGAAACCCCCACCCTCTGAGAGTTGATCGATTTGCAGGTTGGCCAGATCTAATGTCCATACTGCTATCTACGTAGGCCAACTCAATTTCCCTGAACTTTCCAACCGTGTTCAAGCTTATCAACAAAACGCTCGATATGTTTAACTTAATGCTGTCCGCTGAAAATTTTACAATTTTGCTCTAATGTGAATAAACAAAAGGCTCCCTCACGACAAAACACAACACAACGCGCCGGAAGAATAAGCAAGCAAAATGTGCACTGCTCAATAAGACCCTACACGATAGAGCAACCCACGAAAACGTAGTACTTTACAACAAGCCGATGCACGACAAGGCACTGCACCGAAAGGCAATAAGCGAAACAGTTCTGTATAATCATCTATTGCCACAAAAGAAGACACTGTACCACTTGAAGACTCGAAAACGCCTTACGCCACTGCATTACGCTGTAGTATACAGACAATATTATACATTACAGACTCCACATGACAAACACTAGATTACAAACACCACATCAAACACCCGAGACTACAAACTCAACATCAAACATCTTAGATAACACACTACACATGATAAACTCCGTCTGACACACTCCATATGACACACCTAATGTCACACACTCCATATGGCACACCAAATGCCACACACTACAAACTACGCACCACACTACACATCACACGTAACACACTACACAACACACGTAACACACTACACAACACACGTAACACATTACACAACACACGTAACACACTACACAACACACACGACACACAATAAAACACACAACACACCACACATGATACACTGCACACCACAAATTACACACTACACACCACACATGACACACTACACACCACACGCCACACGTGACACAATATACACCACAAATGACACACTACACACCACACATGACACACTACACACCACAAATGACACACTACACATCACAAATGACACACTACACACCACAAATGACACACTACACACCACAAATGACACACTACACACCACAAATGACACACTACACACCACACATGACACAGAACAAAATATAACACTATACTCATCAAATTGCACTCGACTACACTACACAATTCCCTTTTTCCACTAAATGCACCGCACCATTTCCCGTTGCACAATATGACATCGTAACCACAAGTGGATGTGCTGTCCAAAGCTTGAAGAAAGACAGTATGATCGTGTAAATGCTTTAATTGTAATCCCTAAAAGCGTCTCTTCATTCAATTTTGAAACATAAAATTTATTCCGGCTCCCAACGTAACATAGCTCTAGGTCTTGAGGTGTCAACGGGTAGGTCCCAGTGGTGGTTACATCTCTAAGTATATACGTTCAGTTTCCTTTACCTAGGCCTAGGCGGGGTCATGTCACTGCAACAAAGTTAAGCCATGGCTAAAATCTTACTATGTCAACGACAATAATCACTAGTTTATAATACTAAAAATACTTTAGGGCAAAAACTGTGAAACTCGCAGTCGTTTGCAAGAAACAAATGGGAGCCGAGTCCTCTAACAAACGTTTGAGTCATATTCTAATGTCTACCAAAGACCAAACGTAAACACACTGGTCTTGGGATATCAGCCATAACCCCTTGCACCGCTGAGCCGTTTCCATCCGTTCTCAGTTATTCCTTCTATTGACGTCATCACATTCTGCTTTTTAGTAATAACGACTGAATGAGAGGATAAGCAGATAAGTCAGTCAGATGAGTGGTGAAGTATAAGGTTATGGCAAATGTGCGACTGGGTGCGTAAGTTGTGTTGCGGACTTTGAAAGAAAGCTGTGTATTTCAAATGAAAAATTATAATCTATTAAGAGATTCTGCGTTGGCTCAGTATCTACCGTGAAAGCTAAGCTCTGATAGGGTCATTTTGCAATCAGAACGCAAACATTTCGGTGATGGAGCTCACTAAGAAGCTATACTTTTATCGCCAAGTGACAACAGGGCTCGTTGGGGTGCTGCAACATTCTTGAACAAAAAACCTATCCCTTCTCTTTCTCTTTATGAACACAAGGCTTAGGACGTGGAGAAGGTGACTGTTCCATGACCCCTCGTCTCTATAAATCAACCTATAATGCTACCGTACACCATAATTCTGCCTTAAATATATTAGAGCTGAGAAAAATTGAGGCAAACACAAATGCCAAGTTTGCAGGCCAAGCTATCGTGAGAAATAAGAAGCTTACCGGCAATCACAAGAAATAAGAAGCTTACCGGCAATCACGAGGAATAAGAAGCTTACCGGCAATCACGAGGAATAAGAAGCTTACCGGCAATCATGAGAAATAAGAAGCTTGCCTTAAAAGATGCCTGGCCCCTCTGAAGTCTGAAAAGGCTGTACATGGAGAAAGGGTTTCACAATTTAAAGTATGCCCTCTTTTTCCTCCCCCTATAAGAATGCATGCAATCTACGTCGCAAAATTTAAAACTGACGGCTTATCAATAGCAATACAAATACACTGCTGGTGTTTAAGTACCTTCTGGTAAGATATGTGTGTGCCTTGTCTACTTTTCGGATATTTGTCCATGCTAATATCTTCTTACAAATTTCTGAGTCGTCAAGTGACAAGGAAACATTTCTTGGCCTCTCTAGGATGTTTTGGAGGCCTGATCTCGCCAACAAGTTGGAAACTTGAATATATCAGGTTCGAAGAAAGAGTATGTGAAATACAGATTGTCTTGATGGTAACAACTAAACAGTATTCTTGGGAAATCTGCATCGAACGGACCCGAATGGCCGAAAGACTACAATTTGTGATTACGGGCAGAAACAGCTTCAAATATTCTCAAATTAATCTTATGCCAAATCTTATCACTATGAAGTTTAGGTTACTCTGGATATAACTGTGGGAATAAATTATTGCTTTCACTCTATACCGTTTAGGTTGTTTTGCTATCGTTTCACATTGCATGACACAATGAATTAACGGTTTGCCAATGGCAATCGGGATCATCCTGGACGGCCAGCGTCAGAGAACGTATATATAGAAAGACTGATGAGACTAATAGATCATTAAGAGATGAAATATCATGTTTGTGCATCGTTTAAATAATGTAAAATTGGCAGCTGGAAAACCTGAGGGGTGAATCACTAGATACAGAAATATAGAGGATTTTTCGTTAAAACAACTGGATCTCTTGCGGGATTTCGTTAAAACAAGAAAGAAAAACAGGCAAGCCGAGTGATTTACCCCATGTGAATACCATTTACACAGTAGTGGTGTAGTAGTAGAGTGTCCGCCTCACAATCCGAGGGTCATGAGTTCGAACCTACCCTGAGCCTACCTGCCACGATCCCGTAGGTACTATACTGTGTCATCTGCTCTCGTAAAGTGGGGAACTGTGTTTCGAGAGATAGGACAGAGATGGGACTGCAAGCATGAATAGATTGTCATCTGAAGGGGAAAAGTAACCCTGTTCCTAGTAGTGGCTTCGGCCTTGAACAGGGTGAAACAAAAATTTGTACTTCTGAGGGTTGCAGTTGGGCTGTATTCCCACTTTTTCCTTTCATTTCAGGTCGCCTGCGCCTTGATATTCTTATATAGTAGACTAATGTTTTATAGAATTTGTAAGCTTGATATAATACGCTAAATGGTTACGAAATGACGACGAAGCATATTGCCGACAGTACCGTAACGTTGTTGAGACTAACGATTACACGCTGTCATAGGCATACGGCAATATTTCGATTTCTGACGGCACAAGTTTTCTTGCCCGAATTTTAAATCTGACATATTCGGGTGACGTTAAATTCCCCATCTTCAACTTAGATCTTTCTTCAAAGTAACTTAATGTCGGTATTTCGGACAGTTACATGCCATCTGTTGCTGGAAAATGGGCGATCTTTTTCGTCTGAAATTTTTCGACTTTCCAGAAATTTGGGGAATGAAGTGTCACCGTGCCCCCTTCGTTCAAAACACCCATGCATCAGACGCTAAACACTATCTATCCCTTAGTTTCAATCCGCCAGAGAACTGGTCCAACATCATGGGAGCAGATCGCTGTAAGAATGTGTGGGGCACGAAAGGATTAAATGCAGACAATTTGATATTTCTGGGCTCAAAGTGGGGGCGGGATAAAGCAGATGTTGTCCCCCCATCCTGAAAAGTGAGCGGGGCGAGTTCCCCTCTGCGTCCCCAACAGAATCTACGCCCATGTCCCATGTGCCCAAAACTCCACGCACGTTGGCGTAAAGGAAGCAAATATACTCAAATTTGTTGCGGCCAGAAGTCTCTTAACGTGAATTTCAAGAAACTCGATGTCTCTGAGTGAGCTGTCTAAACAATGAGTATCCAGTGTATGAATATGCATCAGGATAAAGCGAGATTAGGAGTCTATTAAACATGATTCAATTCAAACGTACTGAGATTATGGGATTACATGACGTTGCGAATCACGAAAAGTGCAAGACGCTTCTGTTGTGCAAATTAGTACGTGACAGCGAGAGGCTTTCTGTGTTCATAGATATCAGTATACTTCGTTTAGCACTGTACGGCTTACATTTTGTTCTTTTTGCATACCGTAGTTATCTGCACAATCACGAGCCCAGTAATCTTGGTGAGTGAGTGAGTGAGTGAGTGAGTGAGTGAGTGAGTGAGTGAGTGAGTGAGTGAGTGAGTGAGTGAGTGAGTGAG
>JAAAKL020004447.1:0-20955 GCA_010016065.2 Carybdea cf. marsupialis auct. non (Linnaeus, 1758) | reverse complement strand
TCGAAGAGGGGCTTTGCTTTGAAATCCTGTTGATTTCTGAAGCTTTGAACTGTATGATACTAAAGTACTAAAAAAGACTAGGGCACTCAGATTGCTCTCAAGACTTTTATTTATGCAAAACAATGGAAACTGCAAACGAAGACTTCAGAAAAAGATTTGAAAGGTCGTCCAACAGGCGCCAACATAGCTTAAAGAAAGATGTTGAGACCAACTTGTAGCATTTCTTTGAGGCTGAAGAAGCAGTTTTGATGCAAAGACGTCCATTGCTATTGGTTCCACAATGTGCAATGAATCATAGTCTGCCTCCTGCTGCACCATTTAAGTACAGTCAAAGAAACATGTAGTAACATAGTAGCAACTAATGCTACTATAGTCTATACAATAGACAGACGGTAGTGTTTATCGGTAGTTGGTGAAGCACTTTATATTTGAAACTGTTATTCTACATACGAACCAATTTAGATGGGAGAGGGGCTAGTAGAAAGAAGGCTTTACAGGCGTACAGTGTATAAACTGTATTCCTTAGAAAATAAGCCGCGGCTTTCTTCGAGGTGTTTTCTATAAGATACAAAACACACATAATTTAAAACAAAAACATTTTTGCAGCCGACTCGGCATTATCCACTGATAAACAAGCTCCTCTAAGGCCTCTGAAAGTGGTCGTTTGCCAGAATCAGGTAGTCGTTTGGTTTGGAAATTCCATTTTGATCACTCTATAATGTGAGTCTGACTGAACTTTCTATCTTCTAATGTTTGTTTCATCGATTCCAAAACGTCTTGCAGCTACAATGTTTGAACAGCCTTTCTCGGTAATATACTTTATAACCTCTGTTTTAAAATTAGCAGAGAAAGACTTTCACGTAGGAATACCAGATTCAATGATGCAAGATTCACGTAAGGCCAGATTCGAACGTTCTTGCTACAGGTTTAAAACGATGTACACTGCAATGGCTTCTCGACTCGGCTTATTTTCGAAGGTCGGCTTATTTTCTCTAGTATCTACTAAATATCTCGGCTTATTTTCAAAGGTTGGCTTATTTTCGAGGAAATACGGTAAACGTTTTAAATCTTCACGAATTAATACTTATATAATCTGTAGCAAAGTATTCTATTTATAACAGTTTAAATGTGACCAAAAATTTACAAAATTTTAGTGGCCATACACTCGCTGCTCCCAATATATACGCCTATGTTTGGAACTTAGTCAGGTGTTAGTAAGCTCATAATAAGTCGGTCTTTCATAGTTGAGTATTGTGGACTTAAAAGTGCTTGTACCTATCTATTGACGCAATGTATTTTTCAAAAGAAGAGCAGTTTAGCATTATATATTTTTGGAGAGAAATTCAGGAGGTCGAGGATTTTTTGAAAATCTAATGGAAAGAAAGGAATGTTTACACAGAGAGCAGTCATATTGAGGATCTGATTACCCTAGTCTTATAAGCAAGAGATACGGAGAGAAACAGCAAATTCTATGACCTATTTGGGCTTCATGAGATCTTTGTCATTTCATTTGATCGTTGCAAATAAAACAAAGGAAGGTAGAGGTTGGAATAATGATTGCAAATAGGCAAAGCAGTTGGAAAAAGTCACTGAAGTAGACAGCCTCCTAGGCAAAGTCCAATCCAGAGAAGGCGTTCCCATAGGAAAGTAGTGTTCTCACAAAAAAGAAAACTGGCCAGAATAGAAGCTCCTCGATTATGCAACAAAATCATAAAATTATAGCGTCAAAGTCCCTAATCATACAGACTGAAGAGCCAGCAATAGACTTGAACTTGCCAACTTTATGAGAGCTTTCCAAACTTTTAAATTATAATCAACCTCACTGATATTTTTATACTTCACTTAAATTAAAGTGCCCGTACATGGTTTGAGTATACGAATACAAACACCATCCAATACTGTATTGCATGCATGCCTTGTTAGGATGTTAGTTTTGCGTCTCATGGATTGAGAGGGCCTTTGTCAGAGAAGGAGGTCAGTTGCAAACCTGATTTTCTTAACATCTTCTGCGGTGCTTGCTTAGGGTTTACAGACAGAGGGTTTCAACCACAATCAAGTGTCTACACATGGAGAATTTCTGTACTTCCCTATGTAAACTAGAGGAAAAGCATAATCTTCATCGGGCTCTGCTAATAGTTATCAGTAATATTAATTCCGGCATGAATATTTCTTACAAACTTAGATTCTTGTATAAAACTGATCAGTACCCTAGGCTTCTTCGCTTGAGAATGGCAACAGCGAGTGCCGAAACGTTGTGTGAAAAGATTATCTATTATGGAACAAAGTGGTATTCTTTTATTGTACTTCGCCGTTTTCGCGTTGGAAAAGGACCTTCAGAAATTTGGAGAGAGTTGCTATCCAATTAATTACAGTAAAACTGGACTTTCAGTTTAATGAATATTGCAAGTTATCAGTAGCTGGCTAGTGTTAGGATTGATCTATTGAGAGTTTTATGTTCTTTAAATCATTGTACAGATTTAACAATTAGAATTTACAGATGACAAACTTGTTGCAGTAAATTATCTCGTTCATCATTATTTCAATGATGTTATGATGTGCTGTTTTGAAATGCTTTGGTACCAGAACGATCACTTCGAGTACCCAAAACAAAACCACGATATTGTCGCAGCATACAAAACGGTGAAGTGGTTTTTAAATTTGAGATGGTTTTCTAACCCCTGGGACGTATATGAACCCCTTTGTTTATTTATTTCTCTATGGCTGAGATGACTAGAGTATGAAATTTACAAATTACAAACTTACAACCTTTTTTTGAATTTAATCAATCATCAAAATGCTACAGTAATCTTGTGTAAAACGTTTTTCTTTACTTTCACAGAAATGTGTAAGTGCCATTTTGTAAGTCTTTTTACTGGAAAGGAAAGTACCTTAAGCAAGACTTTCCCTTATCAGCATTAAGAGGAACTGCTGTGTATTACAACGTAATAGTAATAAAAGCATCTATAGAGAGCATAAAATACATTGCAGACTTAGGGATCAACAAACCTTTCTTGTCTTGTAAACTTTAGTTAATTTTTAATTCCCATTTTGGAAATTTTAACATTTTTAACTTTTCCACTTCTTGATTATTCAGGCATCTTTTGTAAAATTATACTAACTGATCATCTGATGATCTCCACGAATGTGCTTCTTATGAGTTTTTCACTTCACACTTCGTTTTGAGAGGAGGAATATACGCGGAAGCCACCGATGTAACGACACGATTATGATAAATGATATCTTGAGAAGCAGGTCTGCCCAAACGCAAATTTGCTGATGGTAGCTTCCCTTAAGTTGCAAACACAAAATTACGTGAGAAATCATCGAGAAAAAGCGCTTTGAGAACGGTAGAATCAACGAAATAAACTTGACATGTTATTAGATGTAAATCAAGTATAGAAGGGTTTCTCTACACAAACAAAACGAGCTGCGGCACCTTAAGTCACTTACCATTAGAATCGTTTACAGAAATATCGACCCCCATTACTAGAGTTAACTTTCGCGTCAGCTGCACTTTATCTCTTTCGGAATCTCTGATGGACTGAACTCGGATTAGTTTTAGTTTCGCACGCTTGCTGGGAAGATGGTGTTACTGTGTTGTAGCTGGCCTACACTAGCAATAATCTTTTTCATCATCATTTTACACAGATTGTTGTGTGTTGTAGCACTGCGGCACTTAAGTAATGTATCGTCAGCTGTGTTGAAGAAAACAGTGTAGAACAAAATATGTTGATACTACCGCAAAAACAGTTTCACGCGACAGTTACAGTAGACACTACGTTTATTTTGCCTAATTCTTTGTACTACAGAAAGAATCGAGCCAATCATCTTCTGTTATTTCTATCTCTTCCAAAGCAGAAGATTGCATTTACGTGTACTGTAGATGAACTTTCGCATCGATACATTTTGAGACTTCCAAATTACAACAAACATTTTGTGATAGTAATCATCAATATCGTCATCATCATCCTCCTCGTTGTATTATTACTAACATCATTACAGCATTATCATAACGTCATCACTTGCTCTATTGCCTAAAGACCATATATAAGTAATGAAACACTTGAAAGGGCGTATGCTACAGGTACGTCATATTTAGGGTCTCCATTTTCGCGGAAGTTAGAAATAATCTGCGCAGAAATTGCTATTGTTATAAGGATAATAAACACTAGTAAAAAGGAACACAAAGTACACTAGACATAGTTCAACAACAAAATATATGGAGTCAAATACTATCAGTACTCTAGTTGTCACAGAAAATGATGCAGAATGAAAGGTCAGTAAATTAACACTTGTCTTATATACCCCATTTCTTGAATTAGATTATCAAATAGACACAACGGGGCATAATGATCAAAGTCTCGAAACAACTTACACGTCTACACATATCTATATTGTCTACACATATCTATATATCACTTGTCTTATATACCCCATTTCTTGAATTAGATTATATTGTGTACACATATCTATATATCACTTGTCTTATATACCCCATTTCTTGAATTAGATTGTAAAATAGACACAACGGGGCATAATGATCAAGGCCTCGAAACAACATAACCTTGGAGTCTAATTTTAAGCTCTGTTAAAGCCAACATGCCCTTGCATGAAATATTGACGCTATTTCAATACCCCTTAACACTTTAATGGTACAGATCTTTAACGACGTTTTATTATCTGAAACAGTAATAACCTTAAAGCATCATGACACTCGTGACCTAGTCACCGTCTATACATTTCTAAATGATTTTGAATACCCATGTTTCTCTTTATTGGTACACCTTGACTCCACACGTATGTGCATGATCTGCATGTAAATCAATACATTTTTTAATCGGTTTTCGAAGCAAATATCTTTACACCCGATAGCATTTCGGATTCGCATAGATTACCGAATACGAATATTTTTGTATCAGATGATGTAACAAAGTTGGGTCCAGTCTTTACCGAGTCTGTTTTCAACATGACTGCTCACTATTTTCCATAGCTCTTAACAATTTGTACTCCCTAGTGACCTTTAACGACATTCTCTTTTCATCTCTGTTTGTTTTCTGTCCCTAATATGATATTCTGATAGCAGTGGCATGGATTAGCGATCGATGATAATAGATAGAGAGAGGGTTTTGACAGCGAGCAGTATATGAAATCGTAATCAAACATTTCCTCTCTATATTCATACGTACTGGCTATTGCCCATCTTTTACTGACAACATGCACGGAAGAATCCTGGGTACTTAAGTGAATCCTTATACGTGCGGACGGGCAAATTCGATTCGAAGTGTGGGCGAGAAAACTTTCAACTCTGGTCAGAAATATTCGCGGATTGCAAAATATCCGGATATGTGTGGACAAGGCCTTTATGACTGTGGATTCCAGCCTGGCAGCCACTGGTATGTGATTTTCATCCTTAAAAATTCACTTTGCTCCTGTTTCTTGCCGTAGGGCTGCATTCAAGCCAGGTATTACCAAAATAAACACCACTAGGAAGAAAATATGTAATTTATTTCTGCCAAGTTGAACTAATGCTGATATTCAAGAACAGTAAAAAGTCGAGAATGTTAAACGTTTGTTGTGAACGTATCACGAATATCTTAATCAGGGTCGTTAAAATACACAGTAACTGCTCATGATAATTCGTAATACTTTACATATCATTACGAGGAGGCATAACTGACTTGGCAAGAGAACTTACTTAATTCACCTTAACTCAGTCACATCAGCCTATCTGAAATTATTCAGACTACTTTTGTGTTCAGGTCTCTGTTCAGTACCATCGTAAAATCATTTCTGTCCTGGTCTTTCCCACTGTAGAACAGGTTATAGCCCCCTCCTATCTCCTTTGCACTTCCCCTCCCCATCTTCTTTCTTGTATAACAGCTATCTTTACTAAGTAATCTTTTTTCTCCCTGTTTCTGTCGGTGAGTGCTCCAATGACCCAGGCAACTACCCTTAAATTTTCCCTTTTCGCTAGCTTCTTCAGCCGGGAGAGCTGTTTTCCTGGTACCCCTTGCTTATTTTTAACGGCAACCGGGAGTCTATCAGTCTTTTTTTCCCGGCGGCATAAGTCTAGTAATATGATCTAGCAAGGATCAGTTCAAATGCAACTGATGAAAACATGATGACCACGTGCATGTATGTTGGTTTCCATCATAATCACTACTCTGCTTCAAAACGAGGTTGACGAAAATGTTATCACTTACTTTTTAGATGACCTACACCTTTGATTATTACAACTATAAGATTCGATGCGGTATCAGCGCGGCAGATTTGTCTAGTTTTGTAAGGGGTGTACCTCTAAAATAGATTACAGCTTAATAGGTACATTTCTTCTGCTTTTCAGAGATGTGAAAAATTTAAATGTATGTTAAGTAAATTAGGTTAGAGTATATGTCTTGCAAATACAACATGCTGAATGGCAGTAAATAAATTTGATTGATTGATAGGCCGTGGCGTCATTTACTTCCGCTTTGCCAATCTGCTGTCTTTGGTTCTAACTTGAAAAAAATAAAATAAATAATGCTTGCCTCTCTACTAATAAACGTTACCAGACGTACACATGCATATAGCCATTTAACCTGGCTTGCAATTAATCTGGTGAGTCATATTTTTACCACCAGTATATATCATATGGTAAATACCCGTTGCAAACACCTAAAAGGGCGTTCTGTAATATTACTGAAACTGGCTCTAAAATTTGATGTCGCACCCATTCCCAATACTTCTATTATGTTATCACCAGAAGCTACTGTTCGTACGAATATTCAGAATCCACAATGGGGCTGATGACTTGTTTTTCAAGTCCTTTTTGGCACATTGTTTATATGCCAGTTTCTTCATTGCTCTTCCCTACAATTACCTATATGCGTATTGTAAAAGTTTTCCCAGGGCACCAGATGAGTTTGCGGGGCCTTATGACGCCATGCATTACAAAGCATTTCAGACATGATCGTACTGCAGACGTTCTGGAAACACTGCATTCCCTCCAGGGGTTACAGTTTCTAGTTTCACTCTATTCCACGACGTCAACATTTGCATTGAAGCACGAGTCCCCTTGGAAGCGAGGGGCCTTGGGCCATGGCCCTGTCGGCCTCCCCCTAAAACCGCCACTGGAGCTCAGGATACCTATACTCCTTTAAGCAAGGTAAAACCAAGTGTGTTTCAGCATGTGTTTACTCTGAGATGTACATGACTACAGAGCGATGATATTTACATACGAGTCAATAAATTGGAAATTATTATCTTATTACACTAGAATCGTTAAAATTATTGTCAAGCAACCTACAGCTTATCTTGTAACCAAACGTTTATTCCCACGACCTTGTCACATAATCATAATAAATGATAAAATAATGTAATAATAATAGTGATGATGATAATGATAATAAAAGGAATGTTAATAATTAAAAATGATTAATGGAAAAGAAGATATTTAGCCAAATTATTAGAGAAAGATCAGAAAATGTATATAATATATAAACATGCGATTGGGTATCTAGAAGTGATATTTAAGGTTAAAGGTGAGGTTTAAAGGTGAAGGTAAAAATAGGGACTTGATTGCATGCAGCTGAGAAACACACAATTAGAATAAACTTTATCAAGCACCACATTGATAAATATGCGGACAGTTGACTTTGAAGAATGTGAAGCAAAAGAGGAGAAAGTGTGCAACTTGTAGTAAGTGGGTGTTAAAGACTAGTTTAGATAGAGGAGACACAATAGAGTTGACAGGAAAATCCATTGGGATTTGTGCAAAATAACGAAGTCGGACAGGGAGATAAGTGAAGTGAGGGTCGGTAGAAAACGATAAATTCAAACTTATCTGGATGTCAATATAAGTTGTTGCAATTTACTTGAGGCTAGAAGGCAAGGCATAACGGTAAATTATAGTAAAGAGAGAGGATGATTATTTTGGACATTGCAGGACTTACTGATGTAGAAGTAGAAGAAATTTGAAAGAAGAAGTGGAAAGATACCAAGAGAGATGTAGGTAGGATGTAAAGAAACGGAAACGTATCGGTAGTGTTAGGGGCCCTTGGAGTGTGAGAAAATGTTTTAGAAAATGGAAGGAACGGCTAAAAATTCCACTGATCATAACTGTAATGCAAAAAGGATGTTGGGAAAACTCTTAATATTTTGAAAAAGGTAAGAGGACCCTATTTTTAGGCACTGATTATTAGTTATGACTGCGCTAAGAGGAGTATATCATGGTAAGTATAACAGCCAAAGCAAAGCTGAAATAACAAGCAACAATAAAAAAATTGGAAATAAAGTTGATTGGATCGTGATTATGATATGCGATTATTTTGTCGATGATCATTAGGAGCAGCTTTATAGACACACGGACAGTGGCGGTTTTGGAGCGCACGGGGCCCTGGGCCGACAGACGTTTGCGGGGTCCTATGACGTCATGTATTGCAATAGAGTTCAGGCATCATCGTCCTGCAGAAGTTCCGGACATACTATATTGCCTCCAATGGGTAAAGTTTAAAGTTATCACTTACTCCCACCAGAGTAATATGGGCAGTTAAACACATACTACCTTCTTAGCATTTAAAACAGGACCCCCTGGGGGTGCGGGGCCTCGGGCTCTGGCCCTGTCGGCCTCCCCTAAAACGGCCACTAGACACACCTTGATGTTGTTAATCACGTCCGTATCACAGGACTTTTTATAATTGTTTTGTTTCTGTACAGTTACCGAACTTAGGGTTTTTAACTGCAAAATGTCAACAGCTTGTATAACAGACCTGACTTTAGTTGAATTTTGATGTAACAAATGAAATAGTTATCTTTTTTTATAATGCTTCACTATAATCATTCTATGTTTCATCCATACTTGATCATGTCCGGCGAGTTCATGGAGAGAATCGTTCCTCTGAATACAGAAGTGCAGCAGAGGTTTTAATGCAAATAAAAAGTAGGTCATTTCTAAAATTTGCAAATCACATCACAAGAGGTAATAAGACAGAAAATATAGTTTATGCCAATCAGAAGGTGTAAGGAATTACAACATCAAGTAAACTGTAATATGTAGGATATGCTTAAAAAAGCTGAATTTGATAGTAGTTTGGACTTGAAAAGAAATTTGGTTTGTTTGTACCAACTTAAATTGACGAGATCGTCTTGAATTGCTAAACGAGAGTCCACACATAGTAAACAAACCTTTCGTCTTGTTCACAAAACACCTAAAAAGAAGTATACTTTATAATTTATACAGACCAATCTTGCTGTATAATGGTCCGTATTAGGTGCAGTAGCTTTGACTACTTTGGTAATCAAGCTTCCTTTACATATTGCTTCTCATGCCTGTAGAGTAAATAGTATTACTGTTCAGTTGTGGTAAACATGCTACAAGTATTGCTAATATGCGGTGGGAAAGTGTGACATCACGATTTGGAACAGTTTTGAGTAACTGGGAGAAAACACAATTTTCACGTTACCCTATTGGCTAGAACGCCAATGGCCAAAATTGAGAGTGATGACCTTTCCCAACACGGAGATATTAGGCTTCAAAGTTTTGTATCTCTCTAGCAAAACCCGATTTATTTATGCTGGTTCCTAACTTAAGGAACCAAGGAATGTCAACAGTGTTTCGACCAGAGATTTTTGAGATTCAAACGCCTCTAGTTTAAACACTATATACACTACAGGTCTGCTCCTTTGGGAAACAGCCTATTCCAAGCTTTCCTTTTGATGTTTGGAGTCAAATAGTACGTCAAATCGTCTATTGTTAAAATTTTTGATTTGTGACGTCATCACTTTCCCTCCGCATTGCGATGGTCTTTTCCTTTTACTGAACATACTTTCAACGTTATCGACTCATTGAAAAATTTAAAGAAATATATCAATCTAAAAAATTGATGTGACATGAGTTTTGACGAATTTCGCTCTTTCTTAAGTAAGGAAAGTGTGTCAGATACATCACAATCAATAAAGAATCAATAGGAGAATTAACATATGTATACAAGAGCCCGATCGATGCAACAGGTCACTATAAGTATAGATCCTGAGGCTGTAATTACTGGATAACTTCCATAAACCATCCTCTTTGTCTTTGTATAGGACATACCATCGTCACATTCTGTGCAAACGTGGATACATGTAATGAAACAATTTGTATTTCGCCCTAACGATTTTATCCCAAAAGCCCCCTCCGAGCAGAACAGGGCTAAAAAAGAATGATTGATTTTATCATCTTTCTAATTATGGCAACCATTATGTTTTTTTCTCTTCTATTTTCATTCTTGCTGTTGTTCAAATACCACTAGTAATGGCCTGGATCAGGGTGCCAGTAGGTCAGCGACTCTATTTTTTCATGATATCTCGTCAACAACATGAATCTTTCTAATTTTTTGTTACATTTGTTCAGGAGTAATTATGATTTCAAATTATAGCGTAATCATTACCCCTTGCGAAAGTCACTGTCAAAGAAAACAACAGGAAATGTCTACATATAAAAAACAACTAAGAATAAGTCTGCATTTCTGACACAAATCGGATAACTTCCCAGAATATATGACTATCACAAGCAGACTGTTATTAACGTATTTCTATGCTGTGATCCTTTGTGGTCTGACACTGATCAATAAAGGCACCAGAGCTTAAGAAAGTGGAGAACGCAGAGACAAAAGTTCACCAACAGAATTAGAGAGGCCCCACTGTACGTCGTCTTGATAACTTGTGAAGTCGATCACAGATTTAAGTTCTTTGAGATGTTAAAATTATCTGGCAAAAGATAGTGTCAGCAAAAAGGAGAAACGGGAAATTACATTTACCTATAATGATACAAATATCATAGGGAACTAAGAAAAGGAACATTGAATATTTTTCACTATTTAGAATAATTAAGATTATACCATAAAGCAACAGTAAAACGTTTCTTGATAAACCGTTTCTGACACACGAATTTGGTTTGTTGACATTACTCGACAGATGTCGTTATCACTTCAGGGAGTTCTGTAATGACGCAAAGTCGTACCAGTGGTACCCAGGGTCCAACCCACAACCACTACAACATCAATTCCTGGTCCTTTAGGGAGAAGAGAGTAATAGGCCAGCTGGTATATGAGTGCAAATAACAAGGACCGTCGAGAGGGGGAGAAGGCGGGATTGGAGGTCTGAGGCCCGCAAAAATTTTATGCTATGGCACTTTGGTCATAAAAGCTTGCCATTACTAGTGATATTTAAAGAACAGAAAGAAAGAAAATAGCAAAAAATCAATATTGGTTGCCCTAATCAGAAAGACGATCAAGCTAAGAACTCATCTCTAGCCCTGTTTGGCTCGGAGAGGGCGTCTTGAGCCCCCAAACAACCAATTTCCTTCCATTTTCCGTCTGGGCGTGTTAGAGACTGCAACATTTTGACTTAAATTACTATTCTGTTGGTCACTGGCCAACATATTTGTATGTTTAAGTTTATTACTCAAACTCTGCTCAAATTACGCGCTTCGAAAGCTGTGGTTTAGTCGAAAATCATTTAAAAAGGAAATTTATATTATATTTTCAGGGCCTAGTTTCCCATATAAAGATAGATTTTTTAAAGTATAGAAACATGTAATAATTTCTTTACTATTTATCTTATACATGAAAAGAAATTCATGGATAAGACTATTTACTGGATGAAGTATACTGTTAGAAAAAATGTAAGTTCGAGGGCAAATTTGAAAATAAGCACTGAATCTCGTAAAAATAGCATGTTGACCATGTTGAGCATGACGGCCGATGACCTTGTTGGACCACAAAATCTGTATCTAATTAGCTGTAGCTCAGTTATTCCAACCTTTTGCATCACTTTATGGTCGTGAAGGTTGACAATAAATGTTTGCCAAATTTCAATACCTTAGGACATATCGTTGCGACGCCCATTCGCACCCCAACACTTGCACCCAACCCTGCATGCAAAAAATTTACACGAGTTGGTACATATAGTTTCACATCGAAATTTTTACATTGCCCCTCTGTAAAGTTGTGTTTCTCCCCTACTGAATTCTTCCTAGCTACGGGTCTGCCTCCCCCTGAGTTAAATAACTTGTTAAAAAAGCCCGAGTGGAATAGATTAAGTACATCATCGACAACGTGATGTTCTATATTTTATCTGAACTGTGATGTGAACTCACCACGTTATTGAAATTACACAAATACCGATGCTTACAAAGCCTGGCCTACGTTAGAACACCTGGCGACCAAAAGAAATGTATAGTACCATTCTGTTCAGCGACTGCCGCTAGAATTATAGGCTATTTGAAGGACCTCTTAGCTATTCCCTTCGGTTTCTCTGCTATCTTTATTCCCTTCCTGCTGACAATAATCCAAGACCGAGATATTAAATCTCTCTGTGGTGAGGAACCGTACGAGCAATTTTCAAAGAAATATTGAAGGTTCAATTAATTTTTGCAAGCCACTTCCCAGCGGTGAATAAGGATTAAAATGAGTTAAGCACAAGTAGCGGTACTTTACTTGACGCATGCGCTACACTCTGTTTTATAAGTCTGTTGGATGGAATTTACATGCACATTGCGGAGTAACAGTAGTACTGATAAATGAAACTACAGTCGAACCTGTCTATAGCGGACACCTGCGGTTTCTGTAAAAAGTGTCCGCTATTACCAGGTGTCCGCTATATAGCATGTCCGCTATAGACAGGTTCGACTGTATCAAGAGGCGACCATACAAGCTTATTTTCTACTGGTTGAAATCCCAATAGCATGACTGTATTCATGAAGAGGTGCCATTTGTTGGCTCAGAGTCTGTTGCATAGGTCTTCCGAATATGATGATATGAATGAAAACAAAGCACAATTATTGTGTTTGACAATATGAAGAGAGCAGCGTCAGTCGTTTCCTAAAAAAAACCTGCAGTGGGAAGTTCCTAAAGAATACTCGGGTCTGCCCATTATCATTCTTTTTATAGTATAAAAGAAGAAGCTTGTCATGTTAGATGAGCATGTGCAGTGTAAGCTTCTTTAAACTCAAAGCAATTGATAGCCCTATGATCCTATGGACCTATGGACCTATAAACACTTAAAATTTGATGTTATAATGACTGAAATGATATTGTATTGGAATTATTTCTATATAGGATATATTTATATCATGGCGTAGATTTGCAAAGAATGAAAATAAACATTAAGAGTAAACCCTAATTTTGGACGACAAAATCGTCCTTCTCAAGAATAAACAGTTTTGCAGCTGTCTAAATTTTCAGAGTTTTCCTAGATCGAATTAAGGTTCAGGTCTATGCCTCTTTGCCCATCTAGGTTACCTACTTGTTTAATGTTTTATAATAATCAATTACTTTAGATTAAGTATTAATCGAGTTAAACAACGTACGTAAAGCAACCTTCGCTATTAGTTTTCAGAACATTGGCGAAGGAAATTGTTTGGATTAGAACTGTTCGTACACCTTTTCATTTTATTTTTAGCTCCACCTTCCACTATCACACACCGTACGTTAGTTAAAACTTGTAAAACAAACAAGTATGAAAATAATCATCAAAAGAGGCTACAGCAATGTCTTGATTTCTCGATCATCTCAAGATTCCAGGTACGAAAATGAATAATAAATGAAGGCATATAAATCGCATGAATAGCTTCAATTCTTTATAGATGTAGGCGAAATTTAATAATTTGAACACTTTTTTTCTTTTAAAGGGAAAGGCCGAACTAAAGAGCAGATTTTTTCCGTACGCATGTTGGTGACTAAAGCAAAGACCTTTTCTTAAAAATAGGTAAACAGACCTATTACTTGCGTACCTAAGAAGGAGAGTTCTTTAGCTAATTGCCACAAAAAGCTTAAAAGCGTTGCCTTCCTAACAGAGAAACACGGGGTATGTTTAGGCTTACGTGTGGACTCAAAACTAAATCTCACGTTGTGTGAGACATATTTAGGACAAAGATAAGAAAGACAGGGACAGTGCAGGGCCATAGCTAGATTTTTTCCCTCTAGATTGCTAAATAGGGGTGGGGGGTTGATTTGCTGGATAGACTGTATTATCTGTTTGATGTTAGAAACATTTGTTGCCTAGCGTAAAATCGTTGCTAGTCACGTATCTATTGACCTATGCGGATTTATCTCAAGTAACTTGTTACCATCCCAAAGGTACAACAGTACGACTGACACTGGAAGGAAGGCTGATTTATAAGTTGAAGCTGACGCTAACTAAACTCAACAAATAGGCGGAGTTTCCTCTTATCAAATATTTATTAACACTAATAATCAAGAATGATATAACGATTCGACTTCTAGCAAAGTCGTCCACACTCTATACTCCTTTCTTCAAATCCACAATTCTACCAAACTCCTGAGGCTAAACTGACTTAAAAGCATGTCTGTTGACGTCACGTTACGTGTCTATTGACGCCCAACTAGAACTTAGACTACTTTCCGATCAAGGGCGATTACCCCCTTGCTTCCTTCCCCCGGCTAGCTACGGCCATACAGTTTGTGTTTTTCATATGTTTTCATGGTTGAATCCCTAATAAAAAGTCTAAGGGAAGTAGGCGTACGTGAGTTCTAATCAAGGCTGACAACACCCGTGCTCATAAATCCTAATCGACAGAACTTACTAGTTACGCCTTTGCTGAAATAGCAATTGTCGTCAAAAATATATGCGACCTTGGCATGTAAATATCCGATGGTAATCACAAGTAAAAAATTCAATTATCTGCTAACGGCTTTGCTGGAATGCTGACGGAACTCAGAGCCCTCAACTGAATGTGGAATAACACCTGCAACAGTGCTTTGTTAAGAGGTCATCTTTAAAGACACCCCGCAAGTTTATTACCAGTAGCGTGAATTAAAAGGTCTGTTGAAATGGTAGAGCATTATGACTTCACCTACTTCTTGATAGTTTTAATTCAAAGATAATAGTGTATAATGATGAAATAGTTCTATTCAGTTGAAACCAGATCCATAGTGAGCGAATCGTTGTCAAGCCTGGTCCATTTAAAGTCTAAACTTTGCAATAGCGGTTCTGCGTCTAATTTAGTGTTGTACTGACTTGCGCCACTGAAATTTTACTACCGAGTTCTGCTAGTTTTGCTTTGAAAACCTCGCAAACGGAGTCACCGGTGTCTTGTAAAGACAGATGAAATATACAAGAGTTTGACCATGATTTACGTAAATCCGGCTTTGCTTGACGAATATTAGTCAGGTAAGGAATTTTTTTCCCTAAATTCACTCGTTCACCAATGTGATTGGTTGATTGATGCTGTTTGATTGACATGAAGGAAACACATATTTAATTCGCAAATTTATGCTCCTTTTCACACCATGGTGAAGTAAACATCATGTGTCCTTCATGTAATCATGGAACAATATCTTGACACCTCTGGGCTGGACATAGACATAGATCTCGGCGTATGAGCGCTTAAAACATAGGAAAGCTGGAGTTTTTCTTTCCAAAGGAACAGTAGATTATCATAAAGTACACTTTTTCTTTCCAAGATAAAGAACTTTTTTGCAGGACCGTATCTCGAAGTGAAATAAAAAGAACGTTTCTTCTGTTTTTGTATCATTTTGTAACGTCACTGTCGCAAGCAGCGTAGGGTAGAGCAACTCGCTGTTAATAAGCCAAGTATTTCTGAGACTTTTATCTATTGGAGGAACTGTGATCTCTTTCACAGTTCCTCAGCCACTCTAAGCACATTACAACATTTTTAATATATTTACAATTTACAAGACAATGAAAGGACGCTTGATTACAATACACCAACTTGATTGGCTAAGAATAACCAGGGAGTGGTTAAGAATCGTGTGTCACTATTTGATTGGAAGTTAGTATTAGGACAAAGGCTAGTAATTACAGGAAGAGGAAATCAAACATACAAAAGAATCCGGTGGACTAGAAACTCTATCATGACAATTTAACAAATCTACTTCCCGCTGACTAAAAACATTTCTTCAAACGTTTAACCCCATCCGCACTGAGTTTTTAAAGAATTTCCAGGAATTGAAGGAAAGGGGGTTTATAGGCTTGTGACTTATGATGCTTATAACTCCGTGATTATTTGTCAGCTAGTTATGAATTTTTGGCAGGATTATTAATTCATTTATCAGCTCTAGAAAACCCTTGTAGTTGCTGATGTTACAACAAACCTTATCTTGATAAGACTTTTAATACCGGTGAGCAATTTCGAAAAATTTCGTTGACCATCCAACCTTGAAATCGCTTTGTTTCCTACTTTTCAAATGTAGTACGCCGTGTGAAGACCTGGATATAGTTGTATCTTATTTAGTTTGGTGCCCCAAGAATTAAAAGTGTTTTCGTCGATATCCATCTTCGTGTTGCTTATGGGGATCTTTTTGTTTAGGTTATTGATCAAGCCATCTTTAGCAAAATTTAAAAACTTCAAAAAAACCAATAAAATTTTAGTACATTTAAAAACAGGCAGAAAGTGGCAAAAAATATTGACCTTCAGCTGAAGCCAGGCAAACATAATGCCGTCCGTCTACTAACGCACATACCAACTCTAGTATGGATAGCGTTAAATTATAATAACGTACATTAATTCTCTTGCGATAATCACTTATATTCTTAAAAGCTGTAAAAGAAAACACTTTATAATAAACCCTTTTTTCGCATATATCAGTTTTTAACTGTTGGATAAGAAAAGTTTAGAACTCCTAAATGAAAAGTGATTTTTACAGGTCTTTTGCTTCATATCATATGAAATAAAATAATTTTTGAAAGGTTACTATTTTTAACTATCATACTTTACAGCACAAATCAACTTACCTTGATTAAAAAAACGTCATATTATTCCTCACAAGGGTTGTAAAAGCGACTCCTTTTTTGCTGCAGCTCTTTTGCTATATAAGGAAGCGTTTGCAATGGGGGTCACACGTGACATCTATTGAGGTGAAAAAAGCTTCTATGGGTCTTTGGAATAACTGGAACTATCACCACGGGATCCTCCTTTGTAAACAAAAGATACTCGGTAAGAAATATCAATTATTCAGATCGTAAATGAAGATATCAATTGTTGTGTGCCGTTGCCGCGACAAGGTTCCTGGCAATAATCAGAGGCCATGACAAGGAGTTCTAATCATCGGCAAGCGTTGTCTGGTTATCAAACGCCACAGGTGGCAGTGCTAGGAAGTCGATGAAAGCAGATTGTACCTATCATTCTGCATATTTGCAGGGATGTTGAGCCGACCGACATAGGAGAGATGTTGTGACAAATCTGGGAATTCTGCGTCGGAGCCTCATTTAAGGGTGTTGTTATGTTATCTGAGTGAGAATCGAAGAGAATACAACAGACGACAGAAATGGGAAAGAGCTTTCTGATGTGTTCACTCAATCTGGGAAAACCCAGCTTCTTTGAAATGGTAAGAACTCATTCAAGTGTTGCTTAGCAGCAAAATGCTTTGTGGTAATATGGTGCCAGTAAATAATGGTTAGCATGTTAAGTTTAGTAGAAACTTGAAATAGAAATTCCCTTCTACTTCTCTTTAGAAGGAGTTCTGTTTTTACATAAACATTTGTCTCGTTAATCACAAAGTTTCGCTGTAATCGTTTACGTTTCTAGAAGTGCATCAAGTGTCCTACCTTATCCTACCTAGTCCATCAAGCGTCCTACTATCTGTGCTCATATAGAACTTTTACAAGTGTATTCCAAGGTATCTCCCGAAGAGTATCGGTGTACGCAAACACCTTGTTTAGGTCAAACTGTTTGAAATGTATTAGATCTTCCTCCACATAAACGCAACCAATGCAATTTTATATTAAGCAAATTACCTATTAAAACACGTATTCAACTACCATGTAATTTGCCTTATCTTGTCTAGACTAAAACTTACGTACTCCAAAGTTGCCTGTCACTCTACAATCTTTATCTACGCATATATATCAACATCTCCTAACAGTATTTATCTCATGCACTATTACATGAATTGTTGTTATAGTAATACTTACGTGGGAGCAAATATAAAATATCAAGGGTATCGAAAACAAGCCAGGGACACTAACCTAGGAAATAGTTGCAAATACCTTGTGTATAGGTTTTAACACGGTACCATACAGGTACGTTGGGTTTTAAAATTTTTTTCCTCCCATCAAGACAAGTAGTAACAGTATCAAAATAGGAAGAATCTATCGAACCCTGAATTTTATGGAGATGAGTAGAAGCCAAATTTCACTTCTAGCTTAAAACTCCTGTTTAAATTTTCCTTTCTCGATTGAACTACGTAGTCAGTATAGCATTTGTATCAAGACACGAGTATACAGATTTTGTGGAAGCTACCAAGATTTGTTTACAAGAAGCTGTGGCAAATACATTTTAAAAGAATCGAGATTATATTTACGGTGACTGGCGGTATATTTTAAGTTTAAATAAGTATCAATGCATTCTCACATGCACTCTAGATTCGACTTAACGATTGGTTTTCTCCAACCAATATCCTGGCTCCTGTAAGAGCGATGTAATAACAGTGAGGTGATAGTTACATGTCACTTTTAAAAGGGAAAAGATTAAGCTATTTCTGAGTAACCTCTTTAACATGAAGCAGTTTGATCTTAAGAAAAGTTCTTACTCTGTCTCTATAAAAACTGACATTATGGGAGTTATTATACATACATAATCATTGCTTTCCTTACAAGGACATTCATTATCATCATCATTATCGGTACTATCACAAGTATTATTATTATTGTTATCATCGTTTTCATTATTATAATCATCATCATTATTATCTTCATCAACATTCTTATCTTCATTTTCATTTTATCATCACGATCATCATGATCATCATCACGATCATCATGATCATCATCACGATCATCATGATCATCATCACGATCATCATGATCATCATGATCATCATGATGAGCATCATCGTCGCGTCGTCATTGTCATCGTCACTTATAGTATATGATCTGAAGTCATTTACTATGGCAAAAATTTCCTGGTACTAAGAAAATAATATTTATATTATACAGTTTTTTTGTACAACTGACGCTGATATTGAATGATAACTCTTTCTTACTTCATGTTTTTGTCGAATTCTAGACTTTGTATTGCAGAATTTATAGGAAGCAATTCCATTGTTACACAGGGATACATTATGCGTGACGCGGATAAATATGGCATGATGCAGATATACACTAGTGTCAGACGCTGTTTTAGGGGGAGGCCGACAGGGCCATGTCTTGAGGCCCCACACTTCCTAGTGGGCCCTGCGATTCAATGTGACTAAAATAATATGCGTCTAACTGCTCATATTAATGTTGTTGAAGTAAGTGAAAACTTGAAGTTATACCCACAGGAGAGAACGTCTGCAGTGTGATCATGTCTGAAATGCCTTGCAATACATAACGTCATAAGGCCCTAAAACCTTTTTCGGTTCTGGGCCCCTCACCCTCCAAATTTGCCACTGGCTAGTGTAAACATAAAGAGAGCACGACATCAAGCCGTACGTAGAACAGAAATTTACTACAGCGGATTCAAATAGCAATAAGTCATACATTGTTGCGGTTAGTTCTGATCAATTTAATACTGCAAAGATACCGATGGTAATTACTTTCTCATCCCAATTGATTTATCAGATAAAGTGCCAAACTGTGTATTTTAATGCTATATGAGTAATTATCCTAAAGAGGATTTTACTAACAAAGAGTGTGGGAGGCAACACCAAGTCTTGAGACAATCAGGGCTAAACTGGCAAATGATCTCATATACCTATTTAGCAGGCGTCTTCAGTAGGTTACGTCTACTGAATCAGTACCTTGTTTTTACCAATTCAAGTTTGTTAAAAATCAAGTTAACACTTCGGGATACAAAAAATCACGATCTTATGATTATTGAAGTAGTTTTCTTTAGATATTTAGATGACAGATATTTAATGTTTCGTTAATTGACATCTTGTGGGTAGAAAAACTGGAACTCATAATATGAGCTACGAACGGACCATTTCAGGATTATTTCATTTGGTCTTTTCTTACGCTAAAACATGAAGTGTTGTATCTCTAGACTTGATTTCAACCTTCACGAGTTTTTATCTTTTATCCATTTGAAGAGACCCAAAACGTAAAGATCGATAAATCAAATTAAGATCTCGATTAGGTGATTATGTAAGGTCTGTTTCATTCTTTTTATTCTCGTGCCCCAGAAAATAAGGCTTTACATTCTTATCCCAATTTCGTAAGGCCAACATAGAGACCACCAGGGGTGGTGGTGTTGTGTGGGAGGGGGTCTTTCTTTCTATAAAATTTATCTGATAAGTCTGGTTTTTCTTTGCCTTGCCTTTTATCACTAGACATGGCACAATGTACGTTCTGCTATATAAAAGAGATTCGACTTTAAGTTATACATCATGACGTCATGACGTGTTATGAAGTCATGATATATCATGAAGTCATGACGTGTTATGACGTCATTCTCTTTGATCGGTTCTGCAATATCAATAAGTAGTTTAACAAAGATCAATATAAACTTGTGTTTTGCTCGGTTCGTGCTATGTGTAACTTTGAAAGTGCATCATCTACTGTCTTTCTTCGATGTTTTCTGGACTCTGAAGATGAGATACATTCCTTGCCTCGTTTTCAAATTTGCATTGCATCATCATTTTAGAATCGGAGTATTCAATGGAGCCTAAGTATAGAAATTTGTTAAGGTAGCAAATAGTCTCACTATTTTCAGATCTGGGAAAATTACAAAGATAATGAGAACTGAGAATGTGGTCAGTAGATTTAATATTTAAATTAGAATCTCTAACGCTATAATGAATCATGAACTTTCGATATCATGTAGGAAATATTAAACCAAAGCAAAATACTACATGTTGTTTATAACAAAAACGTTTTTCAAATCAATGTCATATTAGAAGAATTACTTTCACTGGTCATCTACATCAAAAATCTTAATGAAAAAATTGAGACAGTAGTGTTACGACGTCGCTAACGGCCTGTGACAAGTATAAGCGCGAAGCAACAAGATTTGAAGTTGACATAATTCGTCAC
>JAAAKL020004446.1:0-20956 GCA_010016065.2 Carybdea cf. marsupialis auct. non (Linnaeus, 1758) | reverse complement strand
AACTGTGAATCATAAATTGACTGTAAACGGTGGTAAAATTGGTAAGTTTCACTAGGGGCTTTTTGCTGTCAAAAAGACTCCCATTATTTATTACTATTATTTATTATTATTAAGTACTTTGAGCTATGCTTGTTTATCATAAACGAAACTGTTACGAATTAGTAAACAGCCTTCCAAGGATGCTGCTCTCGGTGGCTGCTGTTGTAAATTGTTGTACTAGAGTGCAATTTATTAAAGTACATGGCTGAGAATCTAATTTAATCTGAAAGTTTAAACATTTAAGTAGAGATCTACAAAGAGGGGAAAGGAAGGACTGAGAAAAAACAGAGTAATGTGGCTAAGCTAGATCCTTCGAGAAGCTACTAAAATGTTTTAGATTTCTGTTTATTTTAATGATTGAATAAGCTACCCAAGATGAGCATAGTTTCTTGTCTTCCAATTCACCTCATTTTATGTCCCCCCATTCGTAGCATGGTGTCGTAAGGTGTTTTTTATTCTTTCAAAAGATGTCTTCCTTTTCCGTCGTTTGATCTTGTTTTATAAATCGTTTCCTCTTATACTATCCGAAGACATCAATCCCTATGACTTGTGCCCTATTTCATCATAGACGAATGAAAACGGATTCTATATTTCTTGAAAGACTTTGAAGTCGCTGCATACAAATTTTAGACATGCCATTCTATTTTCGTTTTAATTATTTGTCATTACAGAAGTCTCTTGTTACTATACATCGACTGGATGCGATTCAGATGCCAGAAAATGTGATACTACAAGATGCATTCCAAACAAATGGGTGTGTGATCAAGAAAATGATTGCATTGATGGTACAGACGAAGCCAACTGCAGTAAGTTTGAAATCCATGGTCGTATTACATAGATTTTAGTGATTTAGATTCATATTTAGTGGTAGATACAATTATACATAAGTTATGGAAAACTGATCAACTGAACAATGAACAACTGAAGCCTGAAAAGCCGGCGAATCCAAAATTTATTGTTCTCTGCAGGTGATCAACAACTATTAACCTCCAAACAATCACGTTAGTCACTAGAGTCCTACCAAATGGAGCTGTAGCGACCACTTTTGGGAGCGAAGGGTCACTGTCACAGTAACCTGACAAATGGTATGAAGTCTTTGTGTATGCCAAAATTCGTTCAAACTAAATAAAATATGCATTCTTTGATGAGGATGATATTGATGATGATAATGATGATGTTGGTGATGATGATGATGATCATGATGATATAAACCTTATTTTGATATCATTTGAAGATTACCTTTAAATTTGTGCCGTTCTTATATTTTAAAATTTATCTAAATATCTTCTGAATTTATATCTCTTTAATTACAGCTTATGCAGATGCGAAGTGTACATCATATCAATTCCGATGTCAAAATGGAAAATGCGTTCATAATATATGGGTGTGTGATGGTGACTCAGATTGTTCAGATGGGAGTGATGAGGCATCTTGTGGCAGTACGTAAACTGACAAAGTTCACTCAGTTTTTTTTAAGGATGTATATTTTGTTTTTAAGTTTTGCACAGAACAAAAATGGCATGATTTAGTTATTCTATGGTATATTGAGGTGAACGTTGAAGCTTTCGTCCAAGTCTTTTTATTCTCCAATCTATATTTCATGTACGATCTTTGCAAAGGCGCCATACGGAAAACAGCTATTCGTAGGATAATTTACATAAATGAAAACTGCACAAGCTGCCTTTAATCTATAGATTTTATTCTATAGGCACCTGAGACCTTAACTCAGTACTTTCCAAACTTGGGTCCGCAGGCCATTCGAAATCTTTTTTTATTTTGTTATTTTTTTCAGTCCACCACTTGTCAACAAAATTAACGCTTTATATATGTATGTATAAATATACCAAGTATAATTGATGTATTTAATTATGGTTTTCAATTGGCTAAAATTTAACAAGCAGCGAAAATAGTAGCTCACAAAGTCCGAGAGAAAGGAAATCTTAAACTATCCCACGTAGCGTACGTACCCGTTTGTTACATTTCGTGGTGAAGATAGCAACAAAGTGACTAATATTGCTGCTACGGATACTCGAACGTAGACACGTGTCCTTTCTCGAATCAAAACATCGGCAATATCTCGAGGAAACAGTAGCAATCTGGAAAATCTTAAAGTAGTCACTGTTTATCGAGATTTTTCTCTATTTTAATTTAAAGTCAGTAATTGGTATCCTCATCAAATATGTCGAATCCAAATATGGAAATTCATCGTATCTGGTACTTACATTCTTTCAAGTTTTCATTTACTATCAATCACATTTTGACCTCATCTGACATAAGTTTCTATCGACATAATTATCATCGGATTCTTCCAGATGCCAGGAGTTGTAAACAAGATGAGTTTTCATGCAGTGCTCAAAAGTGTATCAAGCTCTGGCAAGTCTGCGATGGTGCTGACGATTGTGAAAATGGACAAGATGAAAGGAACTGTTCCACTTTACGTAAGTACACTGGCATGTTTCAGTTACCTCTTACATCCCTGAGAGACAATAACTATTTGGTAATTTTTGATTAGCAATATAATACCAGAGTTGATTGCTACCAATTCGTTTGACTCATGAAGACATAGGCCCTCCTCATAGCATTTGCAAGCTCTTCGTTACAAGATTGTGAGTTGGACTCCTGTTGGTTCCAATACGATGCCATACCAAAATAGAAAACAGTTTACTTTTGTCTATTATTTTCTTTAGATCACAGAACGGTTATAAAATTTCAGGTTACAATTATAAACGCAACCATGACTTTTGAACATGTTACTCAAGGAAATATTAGTATCTTTACTGAAAAATTATTAATAAAGCTAACTATCTGAAGACTTATACTTACTTGATTCTGCTAATAGACAAGAGAAAAACTTTTCAAATAATTATTCAACAAATAAATCTAACATTTTTTGCCCAATATCTTAGTTTGTTATTGGCCGAAATAAAGTTTAGCAGAACCACGCCCTTATTAAGTGTCTCAAATATTTATTGCGATCTTGAGTTAGTCTCTTACCCTTGAAGCTCTCAGTTACATCAACTGAACTAGTGAATCTCCTGCGTACCGCTTTTCCACTCTTTTAAACTGAGCTCATGATGATTCATTCTCTTTAACGGTTTCCAAAGGTGACGCCTTGCTACGGTTTATTTTCCTGGTTAAAGCGATGGTAACAAAATGAACTCCTCTTTCGAATGAGCATGGACACACCTGCTTATCTACGAACTCGGAAGAAATGAACGTAAAGGAAGAATTTCCTAATACAGAGAATATTACGTAAACGAGCTAATAATTTCAAGGGATATACTGCTGTTATCTGAGACTTCCAGACCCTATAACTTTCAATAGCTAGAAAGTGTCGAAGACTATTTTACATCTCTAGAGAGTTCTCTCTCGTTCAAAACCGGTTAATTCAGTGGGCTGAAAGCACATTTTGACATGCCCAACAAGGATGACTCAATTGCAAAATTGTTAGGAAAGTCGAATTCGAATTGTTAGGAAAGTCGAATTATATACTCTAGCTAAAATCAGTTTGTCTTGACTGATAGCGTCTGGGAAACCTTATCGATCAGAAAGAGTCGTTTATGTTAGATGGGAAAGATAGGGGCTACCGCCTCCTAATGTCTGCTATTGGTTTTCCTTGGTGTCTGAAAATAGCAGAGAGAAGTGATTTGATTGATCTATTAGGTCTTTTATCGTCAGCGTAGATGACAACATCTTGATGGTTTGGAATTCCGATTAATTTGTTCCAAAATGAACTAGTAGCTGGTAAAACCCGTCAAGGAATAGTGGTAATGGCTTTGATACAAACTGTTTGCAGTCCATACTAGAAACATATCATTGTTAAATGACCTGCTGATGAGCAATAAAATCTTATCTCTACACCCAAGCATCAAAAGCGACTAATACCAGCACAAGACAAGGTGTTGGGAAAAGCTGTTTATGTATTTTATAAATAAAATAGTATTAATCGCCAAACATTCATTTAAAGAACTGGGAATCATTACGAAAACCATATATAAGATGCAACGAAACTGGAGCAGGAAAATGGTGTGGCCATATTAGTAAATACCAGGGGGAGGGGACAAGAGAGACTGGAATCTTAAATCGTTTGGCAATTATCGACTTGTCGTAAATAAAGGTCTATTATGGGGAAGTTAAAGAGTTACTTGTTAATAAAAACCATGCCCCATTGCCCCCCCTCTTTTTTTGTGATGTACGGTGTAGTGTACGACGAAACAATAGAAGTAAACATAACGTTATGTATCCTACATTCGGCCGTGCATACGGGAAACTTTACTTTTGTAAGAGTAGTGTACATTACGTATCTACATGTGTATGTCTGTTCGCGTGTATGACTAAATTAATGGATGTTATTCAATGATAGTGCTTCTGATGGCGTCATGACAAGCAAATTTCAGCCAATCGAATCACGGCAATGCTGTTGGTATTATAAATTATAGCATTATGTTGACCAAGGCTACCTTAAACCAGTGATGACAATTCGCTTCTGTTAACACTTATGGAAATGGTATCACATAACATTCATAAGATTGTTGCAATTAAGTATCCTTAAATAAAGGCAGTCACGTTTGAACTAAATTGAATCTTTTCTAGGCCCTACAACGCGTGCTGGACCGCCGACATCGCCTCCTTCATGCCATTCGGAACAATTTCGCTGTTTTGATGGTGAATGCATTCCTGATCGCTTTAAATGTGATGGTGATAAAGACTGCAATGATGACAGTGATGAGCTGGATTGTAAGAAAGGTAAGTACTTATTCTCAATGTAGCAAAGAAATAGCGACGTCTATCTTCCTCAACAAGGAGATAGGAAGAAGGGAACGTCGCGAGATTCAACTCCACAAGATTTCACTAAGAAAATTTTATAGGACAAGCGCTGGAAAAACATGCCAGAAGACACTTCCATCATCATTCTTTTTATATTAGACAAATGTCATGGTATTACTTTCAGGAAATACTCCTGTCGACAACAAAATATAGCTTAAGATTGCGCGAGGATTCCTTTATCACCAGTATTGGTAATTGTTGTTATCGTGTTTATTTATTTTACACGACTATTTTACCTTTACCGCAAGTCTGCAGTTCCAAGCTGATAAGATGTATTGGATAAATGCTATGTTCTCTACACAGACCACGATCTAGATTTTATGTAACATGTTAGAAATGGTGGACTCTCACTTGTATGAATTAAAAGAAGCAAAAAAATTTACATAATTTCTCGACAGAAATGTTGCATTCACCTTGACGTAGTACTCCACTGTTTACAATTGACGACATTGCTATCAGCGTGTAATTCTGTTGCAAAGTATTGTCGTCAAAGCTGCATATTATCTAATATTGTTTTCTCATGATCGTTTTGATTATGGTACCATAATAAACCATTGAGCGTCCAACTTCATCATTAGAGTTACGCCTTTTATGTTAGAATTTCATATTTACAACTTGTATTTAATAGACGATAGACGCGGTCCGCTTCTAAGAGTTCTCTAATGATAGTTTGTGGGTCCGTGACCTATTAGAGATTGATTCGGGTAAACGCCAATTCTTCTGCACCGTGGTTCAGAAACAGAACCAAACATCTTTTACTAATAAAAATCTTTTTTTAGTTTCAGTGAAAGTTCCTGTGAAAACCACTGCAGTGACCCTCGTTTGCTCTAATAACCAAATCAGATGCACGAACGGATACTGCTTGCCCGCTTCCTTTAAATGTGACGGAGAAAGAGATTGCTTAGATGGATCGGATGAACTACACTGTGAAAATGGTATGTGGTTTCATTATCTGAAGGCTGTCAGTTTAGTAATCTACGAGTACGTTTTTTCACGAGGCATGACATTGTATGAAAGTATGTCACTGGTAGCTAAGTAGGAGGACTCCTGTGGCGCTTTATGTGTTTTGATAATTTGAGTCTTCGATGTGATTAGACGTTAAGACCTTAGCCAATCCGTTGTAGTAAATTGTTAGGTATGTGACGTCTGTAGTCTCTACTGAATTGCAAAATATATTGAAGCACTAGTAATTTATAGCCTAGCTGTCTCCTAGCTAAGTCACAAGTTACAATATGGTTTCACTTCAGAGGAACTCAATACAAGGTTATCAAATTTGCGCCGTATATGACGACCACACAAAAGCTTAAAATAATTCCTTTATCATATCAATATGTTAATTTACGCCATGGTAAGATTAACAGCTGAGTGTGTCTCTCTACAATAACATTATTGTAGGGTGGGGGGCTCAAACAGACAGATCTTGAAAGGGATATCATAGTAGGGCGGAGGGAGGGGACTCGAATAACAATTATAGAAATAGAAGATAGAAGAAGTTCGCTGCCAACTTGGGGTAGATGAACCATAATGTATTGCTATAAACCATATAAACGTAGCCACAGAGACTTCAAGAAACACTACGTTTCTATATTGGTAAATTGATGACAACGATTATGATTATGAATTTATGATGCTGATGTTGATGATGATGACGACGACGATGATGATGATGATGATGATAATGATAATGATGGTGATGACACTGATGACGATGATGATGATGATGATGATGATGATGATGATGATGATGATGATGATGATGGTGATGACAATGATGACGATGATGATGACAATGATGACGATGATGATGATGATATAGACTCTAACCGTCCTGTCATTGTCTTTTACATCAAATGTGAACACCAAATGTATTACATTTTTATGTTTCCATTGCTTATTTAGTCACCTGCCCCGCAAATAAATTCATGTGCAAAACTAGCAGAAAATGCATACTACACAGGTGGACATGTGACGGAGAAAATGATTGTTTGGATGGAAGCGACGAGAAAGACTGCAGTAAGTAATGTACTACCGATAAATAGCTTGGAATATCTTCCCATAAGGCTTGGTTCTCCTGTGTCACAGACACCGTTACCGACCCTGGCATTGCAATGCTTGCTACATATGAGAGCGTGTTTTCCCAAGGATCGGCTATCATCGCTGGCAATCGCCCGTGAAAAAACTGTTTATCTACTGTGATCAGTAGATATTTACCAACCTGTTCTCTGTCAAATACTTTAATTTCTTTCCTATATCTCACTTTAAACTATGGTTAAAAGGACAACAAATTTTTACTTATGTGACGTGAAAAAATGAGGATCATAGCATCATTATCTGATTATTAGAGACAATCAGTTTATGTGCAGATTTTATCATTGATCATAGCCGATAAAATGTATATTGATGAAAATCAGAATGAGATTAAGACTAATGTAACTGATAAAGGACGGAAACGTTCGTACATTTATTTGGCCTAGTGATCGCGTTCGTGTTGTTTATACATAACACATTATGTTGCTTTCGTTGAATTTTACAAATCGGTTTACGTTTTGTTTATTGACGATTGTCTTATTTAGTATCATTGCCTCTTACTAAGGCTACCCTGCTTTAACACTCGCTTTTATACCCAATCTTTGATTTATACCTCTAGTCTCATAATATGCCAGTTTTATTGGAGGCAAATACATTGCATAAGGTAACAAGATTAAGGATTCGACCTGCAGCAATGCTAGACTAATGGCAGAATTCCCATTCTTCCCATTCTTAGTTTTCAAATGTTCTTAGGAGTTTTGTTTATTTAGGAATCTTGAAAGGAAATATAAAACTTTTATGCAAATTAACAATTTGTCAGTAATTATTTACACAATGTTTCCATGCTTTGGAAGCTAACAAAGGCCGTAAATAAACTTTTATATAACCGCCATTGACCGGAAGATTTTAAGGGTTTTGTTTATTACGACGTTTTATTTGCTATGACCGACAGGGTATACCTTTGATTGATTCAATAAATCTTATTTAATTTACAGCAAGTGAGCATAGGAAATGTCCTGCAAATCATTTCAAATGTGACAATGGGAAATGCATCAAGACAATATGGCAGTGTGACGGAGATGATGACTGCAGAGATAACAGTGATGAACGCAACTGTTCAAAGTCATCTGGTAAGAATTAAAGAATCTATTTTCAAATGCTTGTCTTTCTTGTTATCACTGGCCAAAGGGACACATAGTGAGCTGAGCAAATGGAAACAAATTGCTATTTTTTCTTAAAACGTATTCTATCTTTACCTAACCTGACGCATTGTTCTTATTGTAATTCGTGAAGCTCTAAAAATGACCTTCATATTACGATATAAGCAAACCAAGGTATGGCGAGGATATACCGACAGCTGCCCCGAATTGAAAGAGGCGAACCTTTAGTATTTTTACCATCCTATAAGCAGTACGAAACCAGATAATCTGATTTTGTATTTCTATCAAATATTGTATTATAACTTGTCATATAAAGTAATGAATTTCAATTACATTTGGAGCCGTAGAGCTCAGATGTAGTCTAAAATAAGTGTGGATTCTTAACGGAATATCCTTTCTCAAGATGCCGAAATAATATTTTCCTTCAAATGTTCTATGGAAAGCGGTTGAAATTACCTTAGCTCAAGGATGTGTTTCTTATATTGACTTGGCTTTTATTCTTAATTGACCATAATAAACCTCAAATATCTCCGCTTATCATTAACTGCTATTAGTGCTTTAAGGTTTTGTCTGCAAGAAAAAATCTGTTGCGCTACATTTACTGGGTCCATGACCCAAGTCAAATTCCAAGACCGCGCTGTCATTTCTAAGATAAAATCGCACAAAGGTACCGTCATGTGGGAATTTGTTATGACTTTATGACTTTCATTACAGGTTCCCTTGTTTTAACTACCCTTTCAAGTTATTCGAGTGGGTTATTTCTGCCTTATACCTTAATAGGTTGCGTTATTCCAGTATCGTTCGATAAATGCCTTAATAAAGATGACAACTGAATATTAGCTAATTCCACACATCAGTGCTGATGGAAGCCAAGACTTGATAATTTCAAATGTACAAAATTAGAAACCTGAAGATTTTGGATCATATAATATTCCAAGATACGAAAATCGTATCCATTTAATTGTTTTTAAGAACAAACGTTAAGTTAGATACTGCAGTTTTTATTCCTATTTCGGCTTGTAACAATTTTGCAACCGTTTACTTACTCCTTCTTACTTTATCAAGGTTTATACCTTTTTCTGCCATTTACCAGGCATTCTCGTATCCTGCTTACTTACCTGATACAACTATTGAGCATTGTGGTAACCTGTACTATATTTGAAAATATGACTGTGAAGCAATGACTAGTCAGGCTCTTACGTTGATTATTTCATAAGACTATTTACAAATTACAGGTCCCCATATAAATAGCAATTTTTAATTTATATCGACCTTATCTAATACAGCAACAGTAGATATTAACAAAGGGAAACATTTTCACGCTTGCTGCTGGAAGTAAGTAAACAAACTGCTCTAGACGCAAGACGAATGCCTAAAATGTAAATGGGTTGACACTGTGCTGAGCATGACTCCTGGTGTCATGGCTACGATTACGGGTTTGAAGTTTGCGAAGAAAATTTTAATATACTTAGCTACATAAATTGAAACAATAAACTGTTGTCCCTGATTTGTTTAACCTTCTGAAGATATTAAGGATGTAAAAATTTATCATGTAATCAAATAATATATATTTACAATACTATACAGACGTTACACGGACAAGTAATTGCACCAGTGAACAGCACCAATGCAAGGATTTAAGCTGCATTCATATACTAGATTTGTGTGATGGAGTAAAGAACTGCAAGGATGGCTCAGATGAAATAGACTGTGGTGAGTGATATTTCAAAGTGTCTTTTTATTCTGATGTCCTGCTCCGGGTATAGGCTATAATTTTATTTAATTATTTTTTTAGAAAACATGCTTTGTTTTAGAAATAATATAAATATCTGAACTCTTTGAAAATGGGAAAACCCCGACGTTTCAAATACTCTTTGAAAGATGGGAAAACCTCGATCTTTCAAACGTTAGACAGAAACCCGTAATCAATGTACGAGACCTTACTTTACCGATATTTTACCGATGCCTGATAATAAATTCTCTTATTTGTTATCTAATTATGATTTTATATCTATTTTTCTGCTGACATTCAAAACATCCTTGCGGAAGGATATGCTCTACAAGGTTATTTGGTCTTTCAAATATGAAGCGAAACCTAACGAAGCATCTGGCCGTATAAAGGTTATGTTTCAGAACATTCTACCATTTTTCAATACTGATCTTTGCAAGGACACTTTACCACTTAACTGAGCCTTCCAGAACATACAAACATTATCTATTTATTTATTTATTTATTCATATAATAGCATATGACAAACTTGACAAACGCCGAAAGACGGGAAACTGATCGTTTAATAAAAAACACGTTTTTTGTTTGGTTTTTTTTGGGGGGGGGGGACGACATTACTCACTCTCGCTGAGCAATAGGCTACGCTCGAAATCGAGTATACCACAAAAAATATGGGGTTTACGCTCCCTGTCTTATAGAAGTGGATTCCTAAACATAAGGGGCTCTTCCTTTTACGTATCCTACTTTACAGCAAAGGTGAACCTTGTTATACTTGCAAACGAGGAAAAGGCGCATTTTTGTACATTAACTGAAACTGTGATGATGTTTAAAAATGGCATGACGCGGTAAATTGCCTTGGTGTTGAAAAGTTTGCAGGTGTCGCTCTAGTTAGCTGATTTCCTCTCCAGGTTTACCATACAATGCAGTTTGCTATATCAGCCTTAGGTGAGACTTCATTGCCTTTTGTTAATTGCAAAGTATTTACAGCAACACATAACGTTTACCCGTTTCTTCCGTAGAATTTTCATGTGAAACCTCGCATAACTTTGCTGTTACTTCATCGCCACAAGATTCTTTCAATGCTTACAATCTGCAGAGCAAATATGCGAGACTGGATTCCCAAAACACATCCTGGTGTGTAAAGAGTTCGTCCACAGTCGGGAAATGGCTACAGATTGATTTGGGTGAAATGAAAATCATAAGAACTATTATTACACTTGGGCACCCTGCGGCCACCGAGCCGGGTACATCAGGATATACTCTTCAAGTCAGTTACAATGGAGAGAACTGGTATAACTACAAAGAGAACAATAAGATAAAGGTTAGCAGATCTTACACTTGAATACAGCATCTCGCTCTTTTAATATTTCTGTTTTGATACAAGTACAGGGCTAGTGGCATGCTAGACTTACAGGTAAACGAGGATTGTGAATACGTGATCAGAATATGGTAAATGCCTACTGGTCTACAATAGTCTTTAGTCTCTTTAGTGTTGTCTTTTACGTCGTTAAATGATCTTAATGATTGTCTGTATAGTCAATGGTATAACTGTGATACATGGATGAGAATTTACGACTTTTTGACATCTTAAGCTCAATCTGGACTTGATGAAGCAGCAATGCATTATCTTCTCTGATATTATGTCTGTCCCTGTCTTACTATTAAAGTGAACTACGTTCTTTTAAAATAGGTTTTCCCAGGCAACACAGTACCACTAAGAAAGTCTACAGCGATACTATCTCGCTATCTCAAGACTAGATACATCCGGGTGAATGTACAACCTCTACCAAGAAAAGAGTGGGCATGCATGAGAATTGGTTTCCTTGGCTGTACTGGAGGTAGGTAACTTTAATACTTATACCAATGTGTAGCTGTTGATATATTTACATTTCAAGGCATTTTTATGATGTGGCTAAAGTTCCATTTCTGTTCTAACTTTTTTTACTGTGTATTCCTAGTAAAGAGAAGTGAGGAGTACTTGCAAATAACTATCAAAGTAATCAGCCTGTAATTTCTCCAACTACAAATCACTCTCAGAGAACCAGATATATGATGATAACAATGATATACATATGAACATTGAAGTGTATAAATATATAGAGAGATCAACAAATGTATACATACATACACGTGTGGCACACATGAAGAAGGGTTTTTCCAGAAGGCTTTTAATCTAGCCTCTAGGCAAGTTTTAGCTTTTATGTAAATGTCGTCTTAACGCAGTTTTTAGTTTTTTTACGTACACATGATATGCAGTTTGTATATACTATATATGCATATACTGGTAAAATTTACTGCTAAATAAATTATAAAAGTCACCAAAACACAACCACTGTTAAATTAAAAACGTGAACAGGTAGTCAATCAAAGCCCATTTGCGTACAAGAAAAGTTTTTTGATCTCTAAGAATAATGCACCGTTGAGGAGTATTTATTAACAATGCATATAAACGCTGATGTTGTATCAGAAGTTTGTTTTAGTTGAAAATTGGGTAATCTTTATTGATGATGTATATATCTTGCTAGTTATTTCTTGTAAGGGATAATATGGACAGTTGAAAATAGGCTGTTCTCCTACGTTAATTGTGATAAACAAGCTAAAAGCGATCAAGACCGTTTTACTATGTTACGAATGGTAGCCTATAGTATACTATCAAGACCCATATACACTTATTCTCTTCATATTAACACTTTACAACACTCAATCAGCATGCACGTGCTTCTGTTTTTAACACCAAGTAAAAACCAAACATTTCTCACTTCTATCTTTCCTTTTGTTGTAGCCAAGAGACCAGAGGTTACAGCAACACAAGTGAATACATTGAACTTGAAGAAACCCCAAGAAAACATCATGGGAAGTTGTGTCACACGAGGACAAAAAGGAGTCCATGTATCCTGGGAATTCTACGAAAGAAGAAGGTGGAACTCTGTTAACAATTATCCGGAAACTTTGAAACAGGACCAAAAGATTACCACATCTGATGATAATATATGGGAAGACATTCAATCTACGCTGGCCATCAACTACGACAAGTCATTTATTTTATCGTCATTCCGATGTCACTTAAAAGGAAGCGGTGTCCTTTGTTCAGGGACTTTCAGATGCACTGCAACTTACAATTCTTCTGGCATTGGTCTGACCAGAAGCAGATCACTTCTAGTCAGAGTGCAATCTTTAAGTAAGGAAACGTTATTATCATCCCCCATTGATTATCTCAATTTTATATTATTCAAATGCATTTATCACGTCCTTGTACTGAGAAAAGTTTCTAACTAAAGATTCGCGTCTTATATCGCCTTTTGAAGCTTCTTATTTTACAAAATATTTCAAAATGCTGCGTAAATCACTAAGAAAAGAGTTCCTGGGCTAGCCATTGGGGACACCAACATCGTCAACCACACAGGACAATACAACTACGAAAACTCCCTCTTTCCTGAATTATTGTACACGATGTCAAAACCAAGGAATCCAGGACTATACGCGAATTCCTCCCCTCATAAGCTCTGTCCTTCTCAATTAGTTGGGGCTGTTACTGATTGGCTAGCTTGAAATAAATTTTCCCTGAGAAAGCAATAATGTTTCTAGGTTAATATGGTTCTATCCCCTCTTGTTGCTCATTTGCACCATTCCTATGTCTTGTTGCAATTGTAAAACTTTGCATTGTGTCCTTTATAACAAGATAGAGTGGAAGTAGCAATAAGTTTCCATTAACTTATTTACGTATAAACTTTATTTATAGGGTTACCACAAAAGCCAACAAATATTGTTGTCAAAGACATCAACCCAACACAAGTCAGTGTTAGCTGGAATGTCAAAGATTTCGGCGACTTCCCTCCAACATCTTGCAGTGTCATCTACAAAGAAGTCAATGGAAGCGGTGCCTATGTTGTTAGCGCCAGCATGAGCAATCGAGTTGTAATCTCTCGCCTCAAGCCTAACACTCAGTACGAATTCAGGGTAGCTGTCAGCGCACCAGGGTTTGTTGCCAATAACATTCAAGGAGTAAAAGACTACATTGTGATTAGCGACCTGGTACTTTACTCAAAAACCTTGAAGGGTAAGTTCAACTTGATTGTTTTACTGTGTGGATATTTGATGTTGGCTGTAATGTTTGTTTCTTAAACCAGCATCAAAGAGGTCACTCCACAACTTCAGTTGAGTTACTTTCGCCTTTAGTATTTAAGTATAAATGAAAGTACATAATATCAACACGTCCTACTAACACACTACTAGGGTGCTTGATAAAAAAAGGTAAAGCCCAATAAAATAAGCAGAGGTACAAAAAAACCAAGTTGCCGCAGTTATCTTCTGTTTTTGGCCTCACGTTCATCATACTACTGGCAGGGTGTTAAACATGGTTGCTTATAAAAGATTGCAAGAAGAAACACCTAGAGCCAAGATGAAGAAACACCTAGACGTAGCGATTCTCATGTTTTGAATATATGTTTACGTAGTCCGGATACGTGATTATTTTTTATATTATACCACGGGGGACCCTGACCACTCTTCACAGAATAAGGAAAAGACGGAATGGACACCGGACATTTCCGTTGCTAGTAAATATTCTTAGCTTTAGTGTGAAGAGGATATCGTGTAAACAATGCTTGTGCGTGTTAACCACTTACGTAGTACGAGCAGATTGCTACAAAAGCAATCTATCCTCCCCTTCTTTGTTTAACTCGCTGCAATCCAGTATTATACCAAACTTTTGTAAGGTTCAAGTAAGATTAGCATCACTATGTCTAACAGGCAGCCGCCGAAGTGGAAACAAAATGCAAACTTTTTGCGGTTTTAACTTTGGTCCCATAAGGAAAACGAAGCATTTTTGTATTTCCTGCGGCATAAAATCTTACAAGACTTCAAAAAATGCGAGCTCTACTGTGCTTTCTTTCTTTTCTCTGTTCTGTGCTCACCTTGGCTGCCTCACTTTGGACACAGTCCTTTCATTTAATGCTCAGGATCTCAGGACAGGTACTCCAAATTCCTTACTGTTTTGTCGCGTAGAACCATCCTGTTCCTATAAACGGGTAAAACCACTACTAAAACTCGGGTAGTTCTATATTTATCCTTTGCAAATAGCCATTGGTTTGCAGGATATACTTGTAAAATTATTTGATAAGCATTATATTTTGCTCATACATTCTATGTAATCTCTCATTTGACAGGTCCAACGTCTATCGCAGTGATAAGCACAGACACACGCACGGCGATCCTACAATGGCAGGTAAAAAAGCAATAATTGGCCGATTATTTTAACAGTTTTAACAAAACACATATGCTTCTGTCATCTACTTTCCTCTATAAATGCTATTTTAGTGTCGTACTTAAGCAATAAGGAGGAAGAAGTCAGGTCTTGAATTTAAGGAGATCCACAAAATTTATATAGAAAGGCTGGCTAGTACAGGAAAGATAGTCACGTTAGTGTTGGATAAGTTTTCTTCAAGCAGTGACATTCTGATGTAATTTATGAGAGATCCTCCATTGTGTAGTTGTTTTCTTTTTGTCTTTTGGTAGTTGCAACAATAGTTGATTATTGTTTGTGTGTAGTCTCCTTTCTTTGCTTTGTGTAGCTTCTATTGATAAAGATTTCTGCTGTATAGCTAAGTCGTTGTTGTTTACTTACATCTGCCATCATCATCATCTCCTTCGGAAAGCCAACAAATCCCTGCAGTTGAATACTCGCATTACATCTACACATTCTAACCATCCAGAAAAACTCTTGATGCCAATTATTTTGGGGATGCAATTATAAGATTTATATCTATTTGGCATTTATAAAATTTATGAACGAGTTATGTTACATTTAAATATATTTTAAAAGGCTTCATTAAGGACGGCCAATTAGAGATATGGTTTTGGGGGAAGTAAAGGGAATATGCTATTCTTCTTTTGATTTATAGCTACATAGTTATGAATACAACGATTGAAATAAAACACCAGTTGCTAAAGTTAATATCGGTGGGCTATACTTCTGTGTTTTCTTAATTTGGGTTAACGTGAAAATGTAAAAGATTATTTGAGCTCGAATATAACCTCTAGTTGACTAACGTATGGTTTCCACTTGCAGTATAGAGAAAGGCAAGTGAAACATATGCACAATGTAACCCTTGTGAGTCCCCAAAACTCATGATTCTGACGATGTCGCATCTTGCTTTGCTAAGGACCCCGCTACAAGGCTGAGTAGGTACTCTGACCTAAGTTCTCTTCTGCCTTTGTTTCTAACAATATTCTGCAATGTCAGTCCTTTTTCAAAGGTGCCATTATAACATTGCCTCTCTTCCAAATGTCTGCAGATTGCCACACATCTTACAGACAGGAACATCATTGGATACATTCTGTCCTATCGAAGGACAAAACTTGGTCCACATAACGTGAAAGGGCTAGACAAAACTACCGAAATTTCAAGCGGAGTTTCAAGAGCAAAACTGCTAGACCTTCAGCCTTGGAGTACATATCAAGTAGCTGTAGCTCCTGTTTACAAAAGGCCTGGAAGCTCTTGGATTGGAAATTACAGTGAAGGAGTAGAATTCAGCACTCTCACCGACAGTATGTACACTTATGACATTTACCTATCATATTTCCTATTCGCAGTAAACACAAATTGCTCAAATCAGGATTATCAGAAATAAAGTACATTTATTGCGGAGAACAAACTTTGCAAAATGTTATTGTGAATCTCCTAAAACTTAACATGCTCAACACAGCAATAGAAGGTGACACCTCAGAGCATGTACAGCAGCAATCCTGCTGCCAGTATAGCAATAAAGGAAACCGAAAATTTTTCGTAGCACAAAAATTTCAACAGAAACATCCCAGGGACTTGGTTAGGTTATCAACGAGTTCACCCAAATTTTCAGAATATAAATTATATTTAATGTTGCTATTGTATTATTTTTGTTTTTGTCGCTGTGGGGTTTTTTCCATTTTAAGAAAATTTCACTCATTCGAGAATTTGTTGAAAGCTAAACTAAACAGTTGAGTCATGCTCACTTTCAACATCATACTTGATCAGAAGAAAACAGTAAAATACTGAAGGTAGATTTTATTTCTGGTTAGAAGTTGTCCTTAACTTGAAATCTTGCTTTTGATGTTGAACAGGGGGTTATCACAACCCTTATATGTCTAGGTCGTTGGATGTCACATGTAATCTTGGGTGATAAAATTATACATATATCATCAGTAACCTAATGATGTAATAATTCTATTCCCATGATCTTTCTGATATCTAATATCTTATCTATAGCCTTTATTTTACAAGGAAAGTGACGTTCAAGACCTTTAATGTTAAGAAATTCTACAGGCTTCCCAGAGAGGTTTTATTTCTTGTTGGCTAAGGGAGTAGGGGAGTAGGGAAGTAAGGGCCAAGCAATCAAGAGAGGCATGATCCAAATCCCGCAACAACGCAGGACATCTGGCTCCATGCCATTTTGTATCAGCATCTTTTACTTTAGAAATTTACCTTCAATGCGGTACGTGATAAGAATGACGTGATTTTAGCACTGGCAACACGATGAACAGTGCACACTGCTTGACAAATTAAAGCCCCATAGTTGCACTTTACCAAAATACACATTTTAAATCTAACATTTCCAGCGCTTGATGTGCCATATATTTCTTTGTTTTTCAGGCCCATCCGGTTCACCGAGGAACGTTTCAGCTGTACAAACAACATCACATCGTTTATCCATATCTTGGTACCCACCTTTGCTGGAGCAGCAAAATGGACCAATTAAAGGATACAAAATCAGAATTGGAGGTGTCAGCAACACTCGCAGGAGAAGGAGCAAAACAGATAGGAGTAATTTCCGAATTTTGTCGGTCGGCGCTGATAAGTTATCAATTGTAGTTTCATTACCGAAAGATCTTGAGATCTCTACAATAGAAGTTGCTGCCAGCACGGAAAAAGGTACTGGGATGTACAGTGTGCCTCTACCAGTAGTATTAACTCTGTCAAGCGGAAATGACGTGAATTATCCTGTGAAAAGTTATCTTGGAAAAGGTAAGCTAAAGTTTTTGACTTCTCTTATAAAATTTTATTGAATTTAAATTTAATGGACTAGAAGGGTCGTCCCAAACTACATGAGACATTAGGAAAAGGAGGCAGCACCTTATTACAAGGTCCCCATTTTGACCTTACCGTTAGCCCTAAAATGTATGAATATTGCTGTGGTCTGCACAGAGTACAAGTGAACTAACTGAGCAGGATCATCAGGAGTCAGCCTGGGGCCTATGTTGAAATAGGAATGCAATCTGCAGAGCCTAGACTAAAGGCCTACTGGGCAGCACAAATTGTATGAATAATTTAATCCCTATACTTTTACAGGCCTCATTTCAAATGAGATTCCTGGGATAGTTAAATGAATTTCATTTAGTATAATGATAATCCACTGTGTTATTCCTACGTATCGGAATGGAAAAACATGTTCCTTGTATTCGGTGGCCAATGCAGTGTGCCTACGTCCTCTTTAGCCTTGTCGTATATCGTGTAAAGAAGTATCGCACGAGTTTCTCACAAAACAAGCGCAGTTAACTGCTATTCCTTCTCCAAATCACTCTTTCTTTTAATGTTTCGTCTTGATTGATATAAAGAATAACACCATTGCTTATCAAGCAAGACACAACTAGTACTCTATCAAAATGAAAATTCAAAATCTTGGTAGTACAATCTTTTAGCTGCTCCTTGCCAATAATGCTGACTAAGAGAATAATAATGTCGGATGATGTAGAGACGATTTGGAACCTCCCATAACATGTATTATCATGAATTCTGCAATACTTGTGTTTCTCTGATTTACGTGAATTCTACGTGATCCCTAGATCATGTAATGAAAAGGTTATTTCCTATAAACTCTTCATCATGTCTGTTCTATTAATTCTTCTTTTAGGAGCTGTTTCCAGTGGATCTGGTAAAAATTACGTAGCAGGGCTGGTAGTCCTTGTCATCATAATTCTTTCATTGGCTGTTGCACTGGTTGTATTGATCTACAAGCTCTACTACAAGCCCAAACGTGCAGCAACCGAGCGAAAGGTGTACTACAAGGAGACAGACTGTGAACCTTTTTTTACTGCCGAGGAAATGCATGACTTTTCAGAGAACAAAATATATAAACTTGGAAATGGCAGCTCCAAAGCGGTAGAAGCTAACCAAAATCAGCAACTGTGAGGAACATGTAAAATTGCCTTTGCGGCTCTTAAGGGGATAACAATTGCAGAAATGAAATTCACGTTTTGGATAAACATCAAACACCTTTTTAAATCTTGGATAGAATTGTAGGTAGGATATATTCAATTATAGGGAGTAGACTAAATTAGATCACAAGAGAGGAATTGAGAGAGAAGCGTGCGGCATCAAATGCTGCCCGATTCTTATCAAGAGGAACAGTTTTAATTTTGATGATATGGACGCATTGTTGCGATTCCTTGTATAGGACCTTTTGGAGCCAAGGGAGTTTTGTATTCGACACAGACACGTTATATTACATTTTGTTAGACGTAGGGCCATGTACAGTATTGTTCGGCACCTTATGAAGGAACTTTTGCACATTTATTAGAGTTAGAAAAAATCTGTTGTTTGTCACAAAATCTGTACTACACTGCATCTCACCAAAACCATTTCCCTGCGTACACGAGAGTGTATATCAAATCTATCTCCTTCGTGAAAACTTGCCATCTGACAGTATTTTTCAGAGAAACATTCCTTCCAATGCACACTGTCGCTTTTCGTTAAAAATACCCCATAAGTTTGATTAAACGAAACTTATGATTGTAAATAACTGGCTTTTGGTGGAACTTTTCTAGAACTTACATAAATCATCTTCTTGTTAAGATCTATCCATTAACATGAAAAATGGAATACATTGTGTCTCCTTTTTATCTTCTCACTAGCACTAGTATTATTTAATATACCCGACTTGTAAAATGCTTAAAAGCGCTATCAGCGGCCAAAAACATCTAAACTTCTAAGGACGATATGTTCTGTTACTAAAACGCAACTAGCGCATACAAATAGCATCATCTAAAGCATCGTCAGTTGCAAAGAACAAAGATGTTTCATAGCAATGGAGAGGGCTTCTCAAATTATATACCTTAATGGCTTTTCCTGTATCTGTGTAGTATTCAATTCCTGACTTGACGACCAAGTGGATCATGCAGTAGCATTATCCATATTTTGGGGGGCAAACAGATTCAGCAAATCACTTGTGGGTGGACTGGTTTGGTGGCTTAACATCTTGTATATCCTTGTCGAGTTTCATTTCTGACTTACAAAAATGGCGACCATCGCGCTAAAACAAAGTTCTTGAAGTTTCAATGCAGTTGAGGCAGGGAGTTGCAGGTGATACTTCCATGAAGACTGTAATAATAGTCAAAACCTCAGACAAGAAATATGACGACATCTTAACATATGATTAAAACCCTATTTCCACAAGGCCTTATTTGTGACCGAAATATGGAGGGGGCTACATTTTGAAAATGATAAAGTGGGAAAATATGGCCCACCACAGTTGGGCGACAAAAAAAATGTTGATAATCTGCTTCTCAGAATCCATCACTTCATGACTAGCCTATGGAATAGATTTTGGGTCAAAATGCAATTTGAAAGAGTTCTGTCAGAGTTTCTTTGAGTATATTTTCAACTCGCTTTTTAATAACCGCATAGTTGATGGACACAAACAAATTGATAATTTACGACCAGAAACAGTACAGTTCTATTCGTCCACTGGCGAACATCCTCAGACAAAAGATGAAAGGAAAAGTTAAAACAAAAAATATAAATTATATTTAGCTGATTTTCTTTTTTAAAATGACGGCTTTACAATTTTGCAAAAACATTTTTTCTTCCGTCAGAACTGTCAAGAAATTCGTTCAAAACTGATTTCAAGTCGATGTTACCAAACGTTTCTGAATGCACGTGGATAGACATGATATGGTTAAGCCTGTTCTGGCATCGTGTTGCTCAAGTACGTCTTTATACGTCTCATTGCACTAAAAGCACGTTCGCTTGTAGCATTGCTTGCTGACATTACGAGGCAGTATTGTGCTAACTCAATAAATGACTTGATCTAAAAGTAAACACTGAGCTTTGTAAATGTTACACAACTTCCGTCAGACTAATACCTGAAGAATCATCTTCAAACGAGCACGACAAACTCTAGCCGAGTGTAGTCAAACTCAC
>JAAAKL020004445.1:0-20959 GCA_010016065.2 Carybdea cf. marsupialis auct. non (Linnaeus, 1758) | reverse complement strand
CATGCCTAGCGCACTGTCTTTGTTAGTGTCAATGCTTTTGCATTTACATTTTATTCCAACAGGCACACCAGCAATTAAGGAACACATAGTAACACAATAAACATGAATACATGTAACTCTGTTTTTGCCCCTAAAACCACTGCACTAGATAGTGCAATAGCTAAGTTGACAATATGGGAAGTCAATTTCTTCCTAAAAATATACACAGAAATAAATATAATATGTTATTTTTTAATTATTATCTTTCTCCAGTTAACATCTTTTTTCCCATACATGGGGATGGACAGTGCCCACATACATTGGAGTTGCTACTGGAGCATAGAGCACTTTAAGACCAGATGCACTTCCTGACATCACCAATGCCCCTTCCAGGATTTGTACCCTGACCCTCTTGACCCTCTTGATCTGAAGGTCAGGAACTTATCCACTAGACCACGGTGGCTCAAATGTACATAATATGTAATATACAATGTATCCATACAATATAAATTACATACATCATATTTTATATATTTGCTTGTATGCATATACACATGTATACACATACATATATATATACATACACATACACATCTATATATATACACTACTAAGCAGAGCTAAAAATAGAAAAAGTGAAATATAGTTGTTACCTACACCCCTACTTATTTGTTTGCCTCGTCCTCGAGCAAACTGTACATGAGGTACATGACCTATCTGCTGACATTCTTGAGACAGTGAAAGAAATATATAAATTACAGCCCTATCTATAATCTATCTAACCATACAACTATGAGGTCATGCCATTTGTCCTTGCATTTATTCACAACATAGGAATTCCTATTGCTGGCATTTCAAGACTAGCTCAGACTACTGATTCATCAAGTCAGTGGTTTGTCATCAAGCACTCTTGTGTATTCAGATAGTTGTCCTGATTATAGCTACATATGTAAGTATTCTCATTCTTCCACATTTATAAAATTTATATACACTATCAAAAGATAAACACTGAAAAATGCTTTAATTAACTCTTCATGAGAAACTATATACATATATATATATATACATATATATATACATATATATATATACATATATATATATATACAACTAAAACAGACTTTCTAAAACCATTATGATAAAATAAATACATATACACAGTAAAATCACTGGCTTTTGCTCAGGGCGAGCTTTCAGACTCTATGTTCCTTCTTCTGGCAACTACCATACTGCTTCCTGGACATTTTATAATAATCAATCTATTTCAAAATTAAAATTCCACGTGTTACAATTGTTTACCTATTGGTGAAAATATTTGATTACCTGTAAACTTCTTATATGCTATACAATGAAAATACTACCAATCAAAATACACAAGGCAAACATGATGTATTTGCGTAACCTACTATGCTAAAAACAATAATAGCTAACATTCCATTTACCTATTATAAACAAATTACAAAATAAGATGTATTAATTTATAAAACGTCCAGGAAGCAGTATGGTAGTTGCCAGAAGAAGGAACATAGATTCCGAAAGCTCACCATGAGCAAAAGCCAGTGATTTTACTGTATATATATCATAATCATATATATCATAATGGGTTTAGAAAGTCTGTTTTAGTTGTATATATATATATATATATATGTAAAGTTAAAGTTTGCAGCGTGCACCGGGTAATATCTAGTTGGTAAAAGATCGATGATAAGCAAGACAAGGATGTCTGGGTACTCCTTTTTCTTTTTTAAGCAATAACGTTTTCGGTGTCACTTCTTCAGTTGCTTGTAGTTCGCCACCCTTGTCTTACTTATCATCGATCTTTTACCAACTATATATATATATATATATTTATGTAATAGAATAGGATTCAGGATAGGATAGGATTCAGAAATACAATAAGGATGATAAATAAAATCATCTATAAGAAATGCAGTGTGCTTGTGTCTTCATTTTCATTTGGTTTTGATATTGTTATGAGTTTTTACCTACTCTGTTTCTCTTACTGCATTTTAGTTACTGCTTCGAATACCAGCCGAACGGCAAACATTTTTGGACAAAAACTATCAGCCACAAGTAGGTGGCCCTCTCTCTGAGACAACCGGAGAGCCAATTGATGAGCAGGATCCTCAATACACAAAACAGCCAAACAGCATACCGTTACCAGAGTCAGCAGTAGTTGTGTCAAAACAACCAAACGAAGATAAGAAGAAATTGAGCAGTATGTGTTAGTAATAGTTTTATAAGAGTTTAAAATTCCTTCCTTTCAATTTTTAAATTAATTTTACGAGCTGTCTTATAGCCTTTTCATACATTATTTTAATAGTTCTAGTCTCTTGTACCGCATAAATATATCTATTGACTTTGATTTTGGTGGGTTTTTGACATCGGTTGCTATTAATGGTCTGTTTTAACATAAAAATTGCATAGTTTCTCATTGAGACGCTTTTTAACTCAGCAAATTGATGGACGACGTGGCTTTTACAGCAGAAAACTAGTCCTTTGCCAATGTTAACAGAAAATCTGCAAATTAGAAGGAAAGCAACAATGCAATACTCAAAAAAGACGAAAGGTTTTAAGAATTACGTACACTTCTCACCTTTACTTAACATTTGCATAGATGAAATAATTGCAATATTGATACCATAGAAAAGATTCAGTGTGAGCAGTTCAGCCGAACAGCCATTCTATTTGATCAAAACAGTGTACCGTAGATCTGGTAACATTTTTGCAACGGATTTCATAGCTGTTTCAAATTCGAATCTACAAAATGAAGTACAAGTAAAGTATATTCTTTAAAATTTACACAATGCAATGCACATAACTAGTTTTTAATTCCATCTTCACAATAACTGTTTTCACTTCAATTTCTATTTTTTCTTTCTTTTATTTCTATAACGATTACTCATTGGTTACACAAATATCTTCTTTTATTAATAAGATATCAGTAACATTGCTATAATATGCGTTTTAGAAAAAACAACTGTTAGGGAAGGGAGATTATGGAAGACGTGAGTGGTAGAAATAATATTCATTGAAGATATATAACGAAACATTCCTTTTCTCCTTAATGGTACTTTTAATTGATTGATAAGGGTTATATCAATTGCGATATCAATATCAGTGATAGACGCTATTAAATTTTCGATAAAGGTTACCCTTAACAAACTATGAGTTTATTTTTTTGGATTCAATGAAAGAGAGTTCACTTTTGTCAACATGAATTGTCATACGATTCCACGTACATCACGTCGTAAATGCACTTAACGTAATCTGACTTTCATATTCCCGGCCAGTAATAACGCAGGCATCGTCAATAAATCGATAACAATGACGAGGCTTTAGTAATTTTAAGAACGAATTTATGATACTTGAGAATCGTAGGGATGCGTGTATGGTTAACTTCCACAAAAGCATTTTTTAAATCAAGCTCAGTAACGACAGATGGTTTTTGGCTTTATTTTTTCCTTTTTCATAACATGAGCCAATTGATCTGTTGAGCCCTTTTAGTGAATCATAGCAGTGACAGCCTTTTTCCACTCCCACGGTACTTTCCCAGTTTTCCGAATTTTATTGATGACAGCCTTGATGTACAAACGCAAGTAAGGAGAGCCCTTGAGAAGAAGAGGAAATTTGATCAAAAGGACTGGGACTACCACTACTACTACTACTACTACTACTACTACTGCTATTGCTACTACTGATAATAATAATAATAATAATAATAATAATAATAATAATGATAATGATAATAATAGCAATATGATTACCATGGGAACAAAAGGGTTGCAGAAAAGAAAGTCGTGGGACTAAAGATCAACTGCTTATTGACAAAATGGTGTTGAAGAACTGTAAGAAACGTTTGACATCTCTGGCTGTTGCATGGATTGACTATCGTAAAGCGTACCATATGGCGCCTCGCAGTTGGATTGAAAAGTGTATGGATATGTTTGGAGAGGAAAGTAATGTCAAATCCTTTATACGTGAATCAATGAAACAATGGAACGCAGAATTGAATGCAGGGCAAACTAAACTTGGAAATGTATAAATAAAGCGTGGGATTTTTCAGGGAGATAGTCTGTCACCACTTCTGTTTGTCTTGACAATCATACCATTGACACTGATGTTACGGAAAATAAATATTTTCTACGAAGTGAAGAAGAAAGACCAACGCATTAACCATCTACTTTTTATGGATGACTTTAAGTTGTTCGCGAAAAATGAAGATCAAATAGACAGTTTGGTGAATGCAGTCAGAATATTTTCAGAAGACATCAATCAAGATGGAGTTCGGAATTTCTAAATGTGGAATGCTGATCTTGAAAAAAGGAAAATTGTTGACAGTGAGGGTCTGTACATGCCAGACAGTGCAATGATGAGTAGTATTGAGGGAAGTGGGTACAAGTACCTTGGCGTTTTGGAAGCAGATGAAGTAAAACATGAAAACATGAAAGAACAAGTCAAAAAGAATATACAAGGAGGCTGAGTGCAGTGTAGATTGTCGGCAAGCAGAATCTGGACAAGTACTTGAATGAGTCAGAAGAGAACATTTTGAAGGAGGAAGATTCGAGCTGTATTCTAGAGAACAAAAAACATGGAATGACTAAAAAGACATACAGAAAAGGCATCAAAAGGGATATGAGAGCAAATCATTACATGGGCAGTTCCACAAAGCTACAGAAAAAGTAAAGAGCAATAAATCATGGGATTGGTTGAGAAAAGGCAATTTAAAGAAAGAAACAGAAAGCACAATTATAGCAGCACAAGATCAGGCTCTTTGCACAAGGAGCATAAGAAGAGTAGTGTTCGGGGAGGACGTTGATTCAAGTTGTAGAGTGTGCGGTGTTGCAGATGAAACATTTGCTCACATTGTGTCAGAAAGCAAGAAACTAGCGCAGAAAGAGTAAAAACTGTTGAGACATTATAATGTTGCAAAAATGATTCACTTGAAACTGTGCGAAAAATGGGAATTCGAGACGTCTGATCAATGGTATGCACACAAACCCGAGAAAGTTTTGGAATCAGATGAGTGCAAGTTTTTATGGGATTTCGCCATACAGACCGACAAGACGCTAGAACAGAATAGACCGGATATAACTGTGATTAAAAAAAAAGAAAAAATGCCTTCTTATCGACCCTTCATGCCCATTTGACACTCATATTGAAAAGAAAGAAGTGGAGAAATGCGACAATTACTGCGACTTGCAATATGAGATTGTAAGGATCTGGAAAATGAAAGAAGTTAAAATAATCCCAGTGGTGTTAGGGCATTGGGGTTAGTGACAAAAGACATAGAAAATTGGATTTAGAAATTGGATTTGGAAATTACTGTTAAATTATAGCAAAAAACCTTGTTTACTTGGAACGGTCAGAATCATTAGAAAAGCTTAAGACATGAAATGAGAAAGAAAAGAGACTTCAATACCAAAGGGTGCTGGTTGCGATTCGCTATTGAAGTGTATTCACCAAGATGTAAAATAATCTTGAGAAGACAACTGAAATAATAATATTTTTTAACTTCAATGCCATTTATTTAATTATTCCATCGATGCCTTTCTCACTATTGTCGCCCGGCAAGCTTATTGGGGACAGCGAGATTTCTACCTGGATATACAAAGAACTAATAAAAATTAAGAACATAAAGTAAGAGCCCCTACATTTTAAACATAATCAAAAATCGCTGTGTCAGTCCAATGCTTATGTATTCTACAAAATAGATAATATGATGAGCATAAGACCACTTCAGTTAATTTTCTTAATATTCGGTTGCTGTCCAGTTCGCAGTTCTTTAATAACGTTTCAAATCTGGCTATGTTAGCTTAGTAAAACACAAGGGTTGATATTTCTACTGTATGTAAACCTATTTTCTTTCTAGAATTGATTAAGTCATGCCAGAGATCCTTGTACTTCTTGACTTTGTAATCTCGCAAATTTTCTAGATTAGGTTCAGAGTAGATGGTTAACTCTATCACAGTTATATTATCGTCTCGAAGCAAAGCGATATCTGGCCGCAGGGATGTAAATGGTTCTCCTGCGTTTTGGTAGCCAGGAAGGTCAACAAATAATCGAAGGCTCCCCTTGATTGTAGAGTTGAGGTGACTAGCAATGATTTTCAAGACTTTGTTGTGTCTTCAAAATAATAATAATAATATTAACAATAATGATATGAAGAAGAAGAAGAAGAAGAAGAAGAAGAAGAAGAAGAAGAAATAAGCTTTGACATTGTACATATCATTCTCACTGTTTTCACCCATTACGACGGGGACAGCAAGATGTTATATGAGTGGAACTGGTACAATATCAGTACAAACATAGTCAACATATTAAGAAAAAAAAACAAACCAGAAAAAGGAAAGAAAAGGAAAGGGAAAGAAAGTAAAAAAAAAAAAAAAATTAACACCAAGGAAAAAATAAAGCAAACCAACCTTAATTATTAAAAGTCGATGTTTGCTGGATTGGGCCAATCCTTGTTTCTCCTACATGATAATAATAATGATGATAATAATAATTATAACAATAATAATAATAATAATAATAATAATTTTCTTTCTCCAATTAGTAAAGGATGAAATCAAGAAACAGGCCTTGGACGAACAAAACAACTTGAGAAGAATCCATGGCAGTCCAGACCTCAAGCTGAACGAACAAATGTCTCAAGAAGCAGACGAGTACGCCTACAAGATCGCTAGTAGTGGAAAGTTTGAACATTCCGGCACGAAAGACGGAGAAAATCTCTTCTATGAATGTAAAAAGGGAGATGAGCTTCCACCTGCGGGAGAGGCAATTAGAAGTTGGTATGCAATATTGGCTAATTTCTACATTACCATACAAAATTTGTGTCTGACTTTCCAGCTCTTCGCGAATTCACATATCTTCCCCTATACTAGATTTAAGCCATTAATTACTGCAATTCTCTTAGGGGTTGATACCTGTTGCTGCCAAATTTATGATTTTTATCCCTGATGAGAAAACTGCAAGCAAGCCACTTTTGTTCCAAATTTCTCCGGCTCGCCTTTTCTTCAATACAGTAGCATACTTATAATTATGTGCATAAAAGGTCTGTTTTCATCATTTTAACAAATTTATGCAATACTTTTAAATGGAAATATTGACAGTTTTAAAAAATTGATACTTGTAAGCATTCAACTTCCTGATAACAAACCTATTTACTCTGATGTGCGTTATCACATCTTTGTTATGTTATAGCAAACGAAAGGAAAAGTGTTGAAAAGTTTAGATTATGCTTTGATACTATTTTATGTACTTTCCTGCAGGTACGAGGAGGTTTGCCCTGGCAGAGGCATCAAACGAAAATCTGGTGGCTACGACTTTAAAAGAGAACTGGGTACCCAGGGTGCTGGTCACTTTACACAGATGATATGGAAAAACTCAACGGACTTTGGTCTTGGGTTGGCAACCAAACGTGTTAGACCTGATTATTTTTGCACGTACTATGTTGGGAGGTAATACTATATTTCTCATCTTTTCCTTTCTTTTTCAAATTGTTAACTAAATTTTCTTTGAATAATGTCTTCATGGCAAAACTCAAAACAACATTTGTAATCTTCGATCACTGACAGTGAATAAGTCTTTAACTACTGTTGTAAGATAAACGTAGGTAGATACCAATATAAAAACAAGTGAAACCATAATAATGTACACATTTTCTCAAATAGCCTTTTGGGTATGTATTTCAAGGGCAAGTCTTTGACAGAAAGTTTGTTCTCACAAGAAACATGGATCTCGAATCAATTTAGATTCAGTTTAATTGGCATTGTAAATGGAATAGATAGTGAGTGATTTCAGAAAATCCTGACCAGTGAAACTATGATTTTTTTCTTAATGCTCAAACGAAATGCTTCCTGACCGTAATTACAGACTGTCGGGTAACATGGTAGCTTTTGTCAAAGAAACCGAGTCGTGCATCTAACCCGCTTAAAATCATAAAAGATATTTAATTACGCAGCAGAGCCATCCGTAAATATCATATGGCAGAAGCGCTTTGTTTCATGGTTTTAGCAATACCCATACGGTTTCTTGTTTCTGCCGTTGAAAAGTTTGAAAAGCTAAACTCAAACTTCAGAATGTAACGTTTTTAACTTGATTACGTTTGAACAAACAACAGAGGATAGGAAAAACATCTGCAGTAGGGTATGATTACATGAAGTTCCATATTTACAGATTTGATTGAACTTTGATGTTCTATTAACAAGTTAAATGGGGAAGAGAGGCTGGTGTCCAAAACTGTATAGAGCTTGATATTCATGTCCATTAGTGAAGTATTTGGAGCAGATGTAGTGACTTAAGAAATAGAGTACGCTATCAATGCAGTTCACCTAGCCCAGGTGTCAAACTGAAAGCAACTCAAAGATGAAAGTCAAATCTCATTAAAGGAGTAGGCACCGGGAACCTTGGAGAATCACTTCTCAGTTCATTGGCAAATTGAGGCCGAGCCATAAAGCTTTGTTCAGGCGGCCTGTAGTTTCGAATCCCCGTGCTAAATGGGTGTACTTACAATTCCTATACAAAGCGGCTTAAAAGATGCCGTAAATCATGTCTTGTCGTGCTCTTAACTTTTCCCACCCCATCTTCATTTTCAATGCATTCGGTTCCTCACAGATCAGTAAATTCACTTACAGTAGTTTTTTCGGAGGGCTAAGGCTGTAATCCTTCTGCGGAATTGGAGTGTATGTTTATACAAAGGCAGTAGACGCACACAAAAATATAGCTAGTCATGATACTGCAAAGTGTAGAAAGAGAATCTTTGTATATCAATCATGGAGGTCGATATGTTTCAAGAAATTGAAGTAAATAGAACAGTAGATACTTAGTAGATTACCTGCATTTACTAATCCAGGCACTCTGTAAGCTATACGAGAGGTCAAGAAAGCATTAGCTATAGCTGTATTTGTTTCAAGAGTAGATCAAGCAACCCCATAATATCTCCCTCTAACTTTGCTTATTGTTGTTAACGGGCCAGGAAGAAGGTTATCAGTCGCTGTTTCCGAAAGTTAGTGAGAAAAACTAAAAATCTTAGGCTAGATTAGTGAATAAGGCAAGAAGTGAATATTTTGATATATAGTACGCTGAAACATATTATTGTGTTCCTATTTGAAGCTTTCTGGCTTTTTTTAGTTCGCAAAAGAGCAGTTAGAATTTATTTTTATTTTCCTAGTTCCAAACACCTTTTCTTCCAATAGAAAATTATGGGCTTCAGACGCCCTCCTAGGGCTAATTTAATGTCCCTTTCATTATTAAATACCACAATGTTATAATATTTGAGCCCTCTAAAAATTAAGAGAGCAAAATGGCAGGCCAATGTTTGCTATAGGGGATCTAAAGTGAAAGTAGTTTATGTTATCAACGGAGATCACTTAGCTTAGTTTGGTAGGCGTACGCTGCTCATGCGTGGGTCATGAGTTCGTATCCCGTTCTCTAGTAAATATTCAAACAATCATAAATGAGATTATTGATAAATGAGGTATTTACCTAGCATTATCCTTGTTTCAATGATCAGTGATGAACTTAGTTTGTGTTCATGTTGTCAAAGAACAACCTCACTGACTTTCTTCAATCGGTTTTCCTTGGCAAATGTATAATTCTATCTCCGTCAGCTGTGTTTTATGCTTCGTTAAACAACATTAAGAATCGAGGATTCAACCGTATGCCAGTCGGATCACAGCAATAAGTTGACACCTGGACGAAAAGATATTATGTACATTATATTACCTACATATCTTCACTTATAGCAATCATTCTGGACTGCGGTTCTCACAGATTGCTTATTCTGACACCAATTGATATGTTTGAAAGGAGATACTAATCTACTAATGAAAGCATAACTATCTGTCGTGGAAGTGGAGTCAACAATCATAGCATCTGCTCAAAAGAGAGTCCATAATCAAAACTACATGTCTTTTTTTGTGGTGAATATAAAACAGCTTATGCAGAGTAACATCATTGCCGACGTCTACATTAAGTTAAAACTTAATTTGTTGTGGATATCAAAGACTTTTACCATGCCCTTTGTCAATGCCCCACATATTAAGCTATTTGCTGATTAACATAAAGTAAAAGGCACCATAAAGGAGTATTCTATTGCAAACCAATGTGTCTATTGCACAAAGTCAAATGTTTTGCTGCTTACGTTCAGCCAGGCGACACCTTCAATTTTTTTTAGATTGTTGATGATTACTTTATGTAATCGTTGATGACTGAATACTGACAACAAAAATTCTCACCGAGTCATATCATTCGATACTCTCAGAGAAAGTCTCAGAGACTTCCTCTTGTTACCTGTACCTAAAACTCAGAGTTTATGCTAGAATAATAATGTGTTAACCTGTTTGCTAAATGGTAAGAACATAAAATTTATTACTCAGTATTTACATATATTGCTTTCTCAAATTAATGTAATATCTGCAGATTAATTACGTATTATGATCAAGGAACCTGTCAACAATTTTAGATATTACGTAACTTAAACAAAAAACTGGACTATTCTTAACTTAAGGCGAGCTTCTGAAACATTTGAATCCTTAGTTAGGACTGCAATACCATCTTCATTATCTTTATAGAACTATAACTATTTAATTTGAAATAGAACGTTTCAAAGAATATTCTGCATAAATTACGTTGTCTTAAAAAACGCTACGCCTAAAAATTATTTTATAAAATGCACAGTTTAAAATAATTGTAAAGACCCATATTATATATACATTATTATGAAGTCCCTATCTAATATACGAGATTTTAAAAAGTCTCCATAAGGGAACCTAGGGAAGCTAAATATTACTATTGTTTAATAGACTCTGGGTAAATTGACAGCGAGATCTATTTCATCTCCGTGAAGCCCCATTTACAAGAATGTATCAAATTTACAATTTTTTTATTCTGCTGTAAACGCAAAGGAAAACAGTAATAGAAAAACAATGTTGAAGCAAGATAAAGCATGTTTCTACTTTTGACACTGGATCAGGTTTCCTAATCAATGAAGTGGTTTGTAAGACGTCGGTAATGTTTTACCCTGAACAGAGTTGTTGCACTCTGAGTCGAGCCGTTTAACTGTTGTGTATATCAAAGTTATTGAAGCTTATAAGCAAAATCCCAGTCTATCTAAAGAAGATTTTTCATGTTATTCAAGGTCAAGGGTCTATTCAAGAAAGCAGGAAAACTAACTGTCTATTATTGAGTCGTAGTCGTTGACTCTACTTCACTGTATCACTCTCTATTCTGTGACATTTTGCTGTTGAGTGCTTCGGTTATCTGTTATCCAGACATATCATGAGAATATCCTAAAGCGGGAATTACTTAAAGATGACTACGACTCACAAACACACACAAAATACATGGAGTCGGGAGATGATTGTGTCTCCTAACAAGTACAAAACAGCAATTTAAAAAATTCATTACTGCACTAATATGTACAAGGAGCAGGTAGTAGCTTTGAATGTTGCAGACGCTCTTTGTTGGATATGGCTCGGGAAGAGAATGTTCGGTTTATAACAGGTGTAATATTTTTGACTTTTACAGTGTAGTGCTTGCAGCAAGCAGTATGTATGCACTACTAACAGTACGCTAAGGGAGAGATGTAACAAACATTATTCCCTTAATGAAATAATTGAAAGTTTTCAGTAAGCTTCAAATGGAATTTTTCACTGTTTCAGGGTGCAGGATCATAACAGTGTTCTGTAAGATGTAAAGGTTAGGGTTATAGAACTCATGGTGGTATCCAACTCAGAGAGCTCTTTTTTGAAGTTGAAACTAGGCAGTTTTTACCAAATTGTCTCAACAGTCGTGTAGTAGAGCTGCAAACACATTTGAGCCTGTATGTGTTGCGTATGGTTTCGATTACAATAGGGTAGAATTTTTCAGGAATCCGAGAATTTCAATACATTAACTTAAAATAATATTAAACATTCAATATTTAAGGATTTTCTATTTTATGTCAAATATGAAACTGTTGTACAATAAAAACGACTGATATAAAATATATTGTCACTTGAGAAGACTTAATTGAAAAGTCTGAGGTTATATCTGCTGTTTCTTTAATAACATGATCAACTATTTAAATTTAATGAACGTTAAAGAGCTGAAAGGTTATTTCAGGTAAGGAAATATACAACTTAATTTTGATCTTTAGTGCAATATTTTGACATTGAGGATTCCATTTTAATAATTCTCAAAAACCTTCTCCTGTTTAGGTACAGAAGAAGAGGCAATGTCATTTCAAGATTTAAAGAGAATGTCCCCAAGGGGTTGTTTGAGAACAGAATATGTACATCCTTTTCAAGAGATGGAATCCCATTATTGACGAGCTTAATTACAGGAAGAGAGATATTCCCACTTCCTATAAAAACAACCAGTTCTGAGGTGCAGATTGATAATCATCAGAACAGAAATGTCACTCAGAGTTTACCGCAAGCTGCAAACCATACAAATAATTTATCAAGCAATCTTACAACAAGTCAGCAGTTTACCCAAGAAAAACAATTGCTTGGAGATGTTGTGCATACAAGGCTCGTCAATCAGAAGTTATCAAACGCTTTACAGACTTTGTCAAGCAACACCAAATCTAATACTTCTGTTCCAAAGGAAGCTACTCTTGGTGAACCATCATTACAGGCGATATCTTTTAATTCAAGTTCTCATCTAGTTAAAAGTGGCAATCATGAGTTAAAATTTACCGGAGAAGAGGAAGCGGTAAATAATAGCAATGCTTTTAATGGTAACCCAACGCCCACGCTTAGTCAGTCATCAACTCAGGCTACACCAAGTGATTCACCACACTCAACCCCGATGCCTCATCCACAAACGCTTAAGAAGACAGCAACGCCATCAGCACGTGCATTCCAACAACCAACCGATGGTGCCGAGTATTCGCCAACTAGCTACGTATCACCTCCTCCAGTGACAACGCTGAAAAAAGGTTCTTTCTTCCAGAAATCAGCAAATGGACTGTTTCATTCAAAAAATAGGAAAAGAAATAAAGGTAATATTTTGTTATGTGCATCACTACCATGTTTATTTTGCATAGATCTTAAAATTACAATCATGTGGAGCATTCACATGAATTTAGGAATAAGTAGTAATAATTTCACGAGTGGTGTTATCACTTTTCACAAATGGCGTAACGTATTCAAATGAAAATGATAGTCTTCAAGAAAAGAGTGAAGGGATGAGTTGAAGGCAAACAATAAGTTTTGATGTATCAGTGTGCCAGCACCAGCAATAGGTTAGCCTCCCTACTGGAAATTTTGGAGAACGTGATGTGTCAAAAGAAGCATAAGAATAATGGAAGGAATATTGATATAACAATGAATTATTTAAGTAACTTTTGTCAGATTTGAAACTTTGCTCCATTTGGTCAGGCCGAAGATTTCCTCCTGCCAAAACCCGAGATCGGTGGAGGGACCCTATCGTGTTGACGGGAGGGTTGAATGCATATGAAAATCAAATTCTTGTAATATATTCTGAATAAGTGTCTAAGTAAGTCCACTAAATACTAGGTTTGGTGTCATAACTAGAGCCAAAAAAGGCTTTCAATTCATCCAGTATAGTTCAGTTCTTTCTGTTTAGTGATAGATAGTAAGATTTAAAGTCTGTAAGTAATAGATTTCTTGCCAAAACGTATTTTTCAAGTAAACGGGAATATCTAATTGTTCTCCATTCCAGGTTGTATTCATTTGAGGTCTTGATGTAAAATTTTATTCTATGTACCATATTATATTTCTTTTTGAGGTTATTGATTCCTTATCTACATAGTCAGTTTTGTAACATTAAATCAATTTAAACATGACAAAAAACGAGCAGGTAAAAATCCTCATCAGAAAATGTTTGAGTCTTTCACTTTATGACATTAGTTGAAGACTACATAGCTATTTAAGAAAATGGCAAATAACTAAGCAGTTATCACTTAAGTAATTTTGCATATCGATGGTGGAGGTTCTACGTAGCGTATGCCGTCTTTGTAATTTTAACTTTAAGTTATCGTGTCCAACAAAGACTTATGATTTACGTAGAGCAATTTTTTAAAATTTAAGGTCAATGAACCATTACTTGTGCTAATTCAATTATATTATTAAGGGTAATTCTTTTCGTCGATGTGCGTCCTAACGTCTGTCACAAGGCCTAATTTACGGCTGCCATGCAAAAATAAAACAGATGGATAATTTTGTTATATCTTCTGATTCTGAAAAAGAAAGACGAATTGAAAACTATGCCATCTCATATCTTTTGCTACCAGAGTCAAGTATGTTCCAATGGTTACCATTTGATGACATTAAATTTGGAAAATAAAGGGTAGCGAGTTGGTAACCTTTATGGTTTATAATTTTATGGTTGATAAATGATAATTCATCAAATTTATCATACTCACTTTATCTTTATTCCAGTAATTGCTACTGTTCAACTGATTTTTCACCCATCGATGTTCTTCCAGACAGTTATTAATTAAAATCTGTGGCTGATGATTACCTTCTAATGTTTTACAGGTCTTAAACCAGATGAAAATAATGAAATCATATAGCCAAGAAAATTACGCATTAAGGTAATTGTAATCAAAGATAGAAGTAATAAAATTTGTTACGAAAACAAATGAAGATCATATCATTTTTCAGTTGTCAAAGGCTCTCTTGATTTTTAAAGTTATAAAAAAACCGATTAGAAGGTCTCTGCTGACATGTTAGAAAATACTCACTTTACTCTTAACTTTTTTCAAGCTTTAAATGAGGTAAACAAAAGGTAAAATTTATGTAAACGCAAGTTAATCTTACAGATATTATCATTTATGTACCCTTTGAAATGCAGTTAATAGTATCTGTTTATGTTGCTTTGTTACCTGTTCATGTAGATGCAAAGGATTTTTTTAGGGACAGAATGTTGCAACTTCATAACTTCTTTCGAGGGATACACAACAGTCCACCCTTACAACTTAGCGAACAACTGAATAGAGAAGCACAAAGAAGATCAATGGCCATAAGCAGATCACAAGCAGCAAGGAGGTCTCAGACACCCACATCGGCAGGAGAAAATGTGTACACCATATGTCACAGGGCGGATAACAAGTTATCAGTAGTAAAAGCATTCCTAAGCTGGTATGTAAAAATATCCATCCATAGAAAATCTCCAATTAATACCCGTTACTGATTACATAATCATATTGGAATTAGTCTAGAGCCTGTAACTAATCGGTCCATCAGCATATGGACTTTCTACTTTTGCAGCATTATGTAATTTGCAGGATGTCTCTTAATCCTTATGATGAGGCTGACAGTGTACCTACATGGCTGTACGCAGATTTAGTTGTGTTGTTAACTGTTTTTCAAGCTCAACTCTGGTTTTGAAATGGATCGATGACTTACTGAAGAAAAGGACATATCATACAGTGCTTGGATAAAATACCAAACGTAAAATGTGCCCTAGAAATACTGGGAACCCATTTTATTAAGATCAAAGCGCGACACATGTATATTTAAAGGAACCTGAAATAAAACATGGCCAAGGTCCTTAAGAGTGTTATTATCTATATTAATATTACTTTGAAATACTTGATTTAATTTTACAGGGTCTGTGAAGAAATAGTACTCTGATCTATGAAAATTTGTTAGTGTGCTTCATATTTGGGAATGAATGGTTACCGATTGTTAAAACGGCTAAATTTTATGAAGAAGAAGTTCTCTTTAGCATATTTTGCAGAATTTTTTTTGTAAGGCCATCGTGCTGCTTTATATTTTATATCATCGTTATCATTTTCAGCACTTTGCATTACATCAATTAAAATCAATATTCCCAAAGGGCCTTATTAAAATGCATTATATTTTTTATTTGATGACTTACTTCAAGACGCATGACCGAGCCTTGGCACTTTCTTACATTGGTTATCGTATCCAAGCTTTTTTCTTGTACAGAGAGCGTCTTTCTCTTCCGACTAGCTGTAACTAGAGTTTCAACATGTGCAGACCGAGTTATTTGCACAGGTAGACGATTCATTTATTCCCAAGTGTAGAAATTGTTAAAGTTCAAGCAATTTCTGCTTACAATGACAATATTGCGAGTAGATACATGAAAATATGAATACAGACAATTCTTAGTTTTGTGAACTTCTTAACAAAAGCATTTACTAATGAGATTTGAATTAACGGAGTATAGAATACTCAGTTGTATCCATTTCTCAGGTCGTTAATGGGAAGCTAGATGAAATCATGACTGGCTTTAAACTGAGTCAAACAATAACAAAAAGGGTCAACCATCATATTCAATGTCACATAGAACAATTGTCTTAACGCTTTACAGACAGTGGCGTACCATGAGATCCTACTTGACCTGACGGGCAGGAGTTATTGTTTTCAAATAAAAAATTACATGAAATTTAATAGATATTGATATATTTATTTTGTAATAAGTATCATAATATTAAGCTCTCACTGCTTTAATCGCTTTTCTAAGTAAAACGTTTCCCATATCTCATAGTCGGATGACTGAGTCAGTACCAAAATACCACCAGGAGGTTTGTCCGGTTTTTCCAGATGGCATGAACTATCATTTTTGGCAATGAATCTATTGTCGAGTTATGCACACGCCTATATTGGCTGATTTTGGAGTTCGACTCCTGCCATTTTTTGGGATCAAGAACTGGATGATTTTAGTTATATGGGATGTTTAAGGTTTTGTTACAGTTTTTACCAAAGTTGGTTGTACTCTTATCAAATTTACAGCAAATATTTTATAAATCACTTTTTGGGTGGCTTAAGGGGAAATCTGGTAGATTTTGGGACGGGTATATTGCCCACTGCTTTGTCTTTTTGTGTTGTTTTATGCTTGAAAATTCCAAGGGAGACTGCTTTTGAAAACTCGTACTGCTTGCTACTTCATAAACATAGGGCCAACTTATCTTATCTGGTTACTGCACTGTTAACAGATTAAACTATCGACCACAGCTGATATGGACTTTAAGTGAATTGTTTTAATCTAGATGAGAAAAACAGATAATAGCAGTCGGAATGGAAATTCAAAAGATAATATTCCAAAATTTCATTTACTAAAAATTATGCATCACTAAATACTTTGAGCTTCCAAATCTTGTACCAGGATTTTTACCTCTATACAGTTGATAAATTGTTTAAAGATGTTACAGAAAATTCCGAAATGCGTCCACATAACTTTGGCCAAAACACGAATAAGCAAGGAATTTACAGCTTTATACGTAGTGTACCATCATTGTACCTGGACGTGACATTCGACCTGACTACTGGGGATACTACCCATACCGCAAACCCAACGATGATCTGTTATACATAAATTAAAATCCTTACCACCCCCTTCTATGACACAACAAAAACCGACGTCATTAATCAAACAACTTTCTACACTTTGCTGTGACTAAAGAGCCTTCAAAGACCACGCTCCATTATACGAACAGGCATGGCAGAAAAGTAACGACAAAAAACTCGTATGCTAATCAGACGCGCCCAAAAGCTAACAATTTTGAATAGAAGATCTAGATTTGTGTCAAATGGCAATCATGCAAATCGTTTTATTGTTCGTACGTTTGTTTGTGTGTAAATATTCGTGATTTAGAGTAACTTGTTAGTATTTGCCTGAAGATCATTATGAAAATTAGGAGTAGAAAATCCTTAGTTCAATTTCTTCTCCTCCATGCATGTATGTAAGTATGTATTTATGTATGTATGTATGAACGTATGCATATAGGTATGTATGCATATATGCATGTTTGTATCTGTTTACCTATTCGATGGTTATTCTCTTTGGTCTTCAGGACTCGAATTAAAGAAGACTTTTTTTCAGATTTGAAAGTAACAGGTTTTACTACATTTTAGTTAACAGATTACCATAGTACTAGATTTACTTTATTTTTATATATACTATATACTTATTTTCTTTTTCCTATCATACATTAGGTATAGGCAAGTTTGCAGAAATAAGTTTACTTTCGGAAGAGATGGTGAACAAAGAGGAACAAAGAAATTTGCTCAAGTAATATGGAAATCCAGTAAACAGTTAGGAATTGATTACTCTACAGTGCAAAAAAGTGCTACTACCTACTGTACGTATGTAGTTGCAAGGTATAGTCCTGGTAGTGGGAAGGGCTCAACAAAAGAGAATGTCCCCGAGGGAAAATTTGTAAGAGAACAAATGTGTGGGAAGTTGTCAGACATTGCCTCTAATGCTCTGAAACAAATTGGCGACACGTCAAGGGAGGCTGCAGGAATGAATATTTATGGAAGCGAAGAAGAAATAGACTCGAGGTATCCCTCACCAGGTGAGCAAACGGCCACTGAAAATATTATGACTGGCGAAGATTTAGAAGGCAATCCTAATGAACAGCTGGAAGCAAAAGAGAAACCATCTGTACCAACAGATGGGGTAAACAATGTTCCCTCAGAGGAACAGGAGAACGACTCCGACTTACAGCCCTTACAAAATTTGTCCTCTAATGCAGAAAATAACAGTACACAAACTCTTGCTATACCAGGGGAGCCAGTTGGAAAAGATATATCCAAAGAACAGAAGAAGCCTGAAGGATCAAAAGCAAACAAAACTGCAAATTCATCTTTAGACCATAAGGAAAGCAATCTAGCTAACTTCAGTGCATTTGACAACTTTGCAAAAGACAAAGAAAAATCTGATTCTGGAAAGCAGCAATCATCTACTGAAGAGAAGTCAGCAGGTATAGTATTCTTATATTTTGGCTGATATTTTAAAATTTTATACTATTTATTGCTGTGTGACCCATTTCTTGTACTTCTTGTAAGTCAAGAAGTTATAAAGACATATTTTTTTTCTATTGACACGTGTGAGCACTTTCTGTGAAATACAATAAATTGCACTCTGCGTTCCAATTTTACTTACAAAATATAATTAAACTACTCCTTACCGTTACTGAGTGTCATAATCCTCAATAGCATATGAAGGAAAGCTTCCTTAAGGGGCAAGTACCCAAGATGTGACTCCTCTTATTGCGATACCAGTTCCCTCTGTATTTATGTGTTCTAAAAACAAACTCGATCGAGAACTGGCGGACGTCAAACCTAACCTTCTAGGGAAAAGGTACCCAAAATCAGCCAACATTTAATTAAAAACTGCTCTTGTACCAACAATTATCAAAAGAATTGCTTAAGATTATTCGTAAACGTACGCTCTTCATTTCATCTTGACACTTGGAACGGCATTTATTAAAAAATACCAAAAAAAACCCTGCTTTGTCGGCAAAAATAATGATTTGCAACTAAGGCGTTTTTTAAACTTACCGAAAACGTGTCACACATAAAGGTGTTACTTGCGAAAAGGTGTTTCAATCTTCTCATTTCCTAAAAGCTCTAGGCAAACTCTGTCCATTCTTACTGCAGGCGAATCCTGTGATCCGTGTTTGAGAAAAACGTTTAGCAAATGAACCGTTCCTTTACATGGTTTTCATTTGCCACTAATGAACTATTCGGTGTTCTAATTAGCGTAGTACTCTGACAAGATAAACGTTAGTTACCATTCTTTTTAAGTTTTTCTAAGTTTCTATCGGTTTTGCTTGCAATGGGAAACAGAAGGCTTAAAGGCAGAAATGTCTTACTTGAAGATCTTACAGTGTATCAGAAATCCCTACAAATCAGCAAGCACGAAGGTGTTGGTCCTCTTTTCAATATTTTTTCACATTGAGGGTATTAGAAATTCTCTTTCATTTAAAGAGAACCGACATTTAAAGATGACTGGATTTTTGGTACATTTAGGTACCCTTTATCTATTTTGACTGAGGCAAAGATTTTAGTGAGATTATCAATCAGGGATAGAGATAAGTTTCTCGTTACTAACACTGCCATTCATATTAAGGAATACGTAATGAAATCAATCCTGTTGTACAAAAACCCGTTAAATTTAATACCTGAGTTTATTTATCTTTAACACCTTATAATAGAACATGACTTACTACGAACCTGACCTTCAATCAGAAAAGTATTTTCTACATTGAAAATATTTAGGACAAGTTATTTATTAGGAGTTTGATATTATCAAGCTCTGGGTATCTTAGAAACATATCTGAAATCAGAACCCAAAATTTCATTCGTTGCCTGTAAAGTTTATTTGTCTTAGTGGATATTACAACTTTCAATACCTTTTTTTGGATACTTTTATTATTCAATTTTCTGGATTTGTAAGTACAATTTAAAGTAATTCTAGTAACTTTCATCATCGTAGAAGTGTCAGATGAAAAGCTATGTCGGTTATAAAACTATCGAGTAATTCCTCTTTAGACGAGATTGATTTCTTTTTTTGAACCAATGGGACCATCAATAGAGTTCTTGGATAATTCAGTCATTATTTTTGCTATTTTTGGGGTATCCTCCTTTAACAATTTGGACAGACGAACTGTGCTTCGGATGCCCACTGTCACATCTGCACAAAAGGCCTTAGAATTTGCCGTAGTGGGCGCCAACAACTACAAAGCCCGTAAAGGCCGTCACTGCACCAACTTATTAAGCCTCCTGAGATCTGACCTCAAAGGCACAGGATTGGGAACACTAAGATCAGGAAAGAACCTGAAGGAGCTCAGACTGCACGCTAAGGACAAGAAGCAGTGGAACAATTGGAAGCAGGACTGATTGCAGCTGGAGGTTGTTTATTCTTAAACCACTTCAGCAGCAGAAACGGTGTACATACATACATACATACATACATACATACATACATACATACATACAGACGAACTAAATTCGGAACAAATGTCGCAAAGCCTACCAAGAATAAAAAGTAGATTTTTCTTGTTCCTTCATTAACCAGTAGTAAAATATAAAGAACTAAGTTGAGGAGTCTCAACATTCTCTTTTCTTATCCCTGCAAAGATGGAAACTATGAGCACTGTAGTAAGCTTCACATCGTTATCAGTGACTTTACTAGGACTCTTTGTTAACTAAGGCGCACAAAATGAGGATATAGAGAGGGGTGGGTAACGTTAATTAATGATAAAAAATAATGT
>JAAAKL020004444.1:0-20961 GCA_010016065.2 Carybdea cf. marsupialis auct. non (Linnaeus, 1758) | reverse complement strand
GTGGGTCCTGAGCAGCGAGCCGGCGGCGTCGAGCATGGTCTTGGCCGCGGGGTGGTATCCGGGCTTGAGGACACTGGGATGAGTGGGACAGATCGCGACCTCGGTTCGGTCGATCACCAGCAGCTGGCCAGAGAACAGCTGCTGGAGGTTGGGAGCGCGCTCGAGCAGGTCGGCGGCCACCGAGTAGCCGTCGAAGCCTGCAGCGCGCACCGGCTCGCCGTCGCCACGGAACCGCAGGCGGTCGCGGATCTCGTAGCGCAGCGCCCGCAGCAGATCGTCGGACTCGGCGGTCACGCCGTCGCGCGCCATGCTATTCACGAAGGTGTCCTTGTCGGTCAGTCGGATGACCAGCGGCCGCGCCGAGGCCGGGTGGATGCCAGTTCTCGCGGCCTCAGCCGCCGAGTAAGCCCCGGTGTGCAGCACGTAGGAGGCCGGCAGGGTCCGGCTCGGATCGACCACCCGCGCGCGCCGCTCGATCGCCGTGCCGAGGCCCGCCCGGCTGGGGTTGCCGAGCCTCAGCCCGCAGATGGCGAACGGGATCGCCGCCTCGTGGGGCGGCAAGCTGTGGAACTGTGTGATCATCCGGCAGCGGTCGAGGAGGTCCGGGCGTAGATAGAGCGGCTTTGCTGGCGCCCCCCAGTAGATCTCCGCGCCGTCGGACGCCTGTGCGAAGTGCTCGTAGTCCCTGGGCGCTCCCGGCAAGTTCGGAGGGGTGCACGGGAACGTCGACGGTTGCCATACCAGCCCGTCGAGATCCAGGTTGGCGTCGTCCATGCCGAAGCCGGTGTAGAAGGGGCCGTCAAAGCGGGGAGCGCCCGAGCCCGGCAGCCAAAAGGTCTCCCACGGCGATGCGCCGCCGTGGAGGAAGATCTCGAGGATCCGGTATCCGGGATGGTTGTCGCAGGTCCACCCGCCGACCGGCTCTTGAATGGCTCCCCAACTCTCCGGCTGGCAGTGGTGAGCCGCGCGAGCACTCGACGTGCCCAGAAGCAACGGTCCTGCCGCCATCTGAGCCGTGCCGACCCCCAGGGCCTTGAGGAATCTCCGTCGATCCAATGCTTCGCTCATGGATGGCTCCTTATGGATGAACCGCCGCTTTGTTATGAAGCGAGCATTCGTCGTCTCGTGCTGCCTAAATTGACTTGATCCACGAGATTCAAGTGAATAGCGACAACGGGTTCATCTCAAGACCATCCACAGGATGAAGGAGAGGAAAGTCGGCAGTCTTTGGAAGAGCCTGTCGACCAGGCTCGTCGAGTCTCTAGATACTATGGGTGAGTGAGCCTTGTCTTATGAACTCGTCGATGCTCGCTCGAAAGACGTCGAACGTTTTACGTTCAGCGCCTATTATGTGAATGTGTAATCTGACGTTTTACGTTCAGTGCCTGTCATGTAAATAAATAACCTTTTCTGAGCCTCCCAGAAAGCCGGTAACCAGTGTCCTCCAGAGCGCTGGAACACTTGGTTGAAGTTCGTTCGCGCTAGATCTGTAGATCTACAATCGCCTCGATTATGAAGACCATACCATAAGTTACGGGGACTATACCAGAATTGCCTGGGCGATGCAGCATTCGCCAACGGCATCGAACGTGGAATCCATCCAGGCTTGCCTGAAGATCCTGGGCTGTCAATGCCTTCTTCAGCGACCCAACACAAGTCGCACTCCGGTCCGGACCTTTGGCGTTAGGAAGTGCAGGGTGTCTTCAGCCACATCCACGACGTGTTCATGGCGGCGCGCATTGTGAGACCGATCAGCTTGTGGAGCGCGTTCGGCTGAAGTTACTGGGTGCCCGATCTAGTGGACTGGTCGCCATCTGCGATAGCGATTTCGAATTCTTAGGTGTTTCTACCGAATCGCTTCTCAAGGAGAAACAGATATTCAACCGGGTCATGAGGGTTTGGCAGCCATTCTCTCGCCTTGGCCTTAGCCAGGGTCAGGGCAAGGTCAGAAACTTCTGCGATCACCGCTGGCGCCGAGAACGCTGCAACCATGGCCGCTAGAGTGGCCTTGTGCGTTTCGGAGAATGAGAGTGTCGTTGGCATGGGATCAGATCCCTCCAAGACTTCTTGGGACTCTGCATGACCTGACGGTATGAGAGTAATAAGGGCGAGTAGAAGAAAGTATGTCCGTGACGTAGTTGTTGTGGAAAACATTCGATTCCTTCCTCCTGTTGAAAGCTGTTGAGCCAGGTCAACAACTCTGGCCTACAGACTCGAGTGAGTTGCGGGTATTCTTGCGGCGCAAAACGAGAACACCTCCCGTCTGTCTCACTACATCGAGATTAACTCGGTTATCGCTTGCAGGCAAATCGGTTCTGAGCTCGCGAATCGCAGAGCCTGAACGATCGATCGTAAGAAAGAACAAAGAGCCGCGACGTTGCGGCCGCGGCTCGACGATCCGAGAACGGATCTACAAATGATTATGGAGTGGTGGAAGTGTCGCTACCGGTGGTTTCCGACGAAGACTCCGAAGAACCTTCATTATCGGACCCGCTTTCGCCTTCATCGCCGGACTCAGCGTCCGACGATGGCTCGAACTTCTTCTCCGTCACGCCCGGCCGACGTGTCGACGGCCGAACCCGCTTGGCGACTTCTTCGAGACCGGCCAGACGGCAGAGGGACTCCACCGTTCGAGCGATCCATAAGAACGATTGGTTGTAGTGGTCGAGCGCATCATCTTTGGCGAGCTTTAACGCCTCGGTCTTGCGCTCCTCCCGCGCCAAGTCGTCGGTCGCTTGTTGCAGTTGGTTGACGGATTGGACCAGCTTCTCCGCAAGCCGTGGTGCCTCGAGTTGATAGTCCCCGAAGATCGACCCGGTCAGGTCGAGCTCCGGATTGTTGAGACGCTCGGCAAGATGGCTAGCCAGCTCCTGCAGATCCTCAGATCGCTGTGGTATACGCCGAGGGAAACCGAACTCCGCGAGTTTGTCCTCGCTATAGAAGCCGGTGAATGCTTGGCGCACACCGATCACACCTGAGTTGACGGAGTTGACGGAGTCCTCTCGAAGGCTGCGGGAGATCGACTCCCGAGCTTTCTGCTCACGGTACTCCCGATCAGTATTGACCACTTGCTGGAGGTCCTGGGTCAGCTTCTTCTTGAACAGTTCGAGCTGTGTCGGAAAAGGCGTCGCCTGACCTTCGTCCAGCAACGAGTCGAACGACTCGCCGAGTTTGTCGATCAAGGTGGCACCGTGGGTATCGATCGCCCACTGCACCGCCCGGCACGACTGTGAGCGGTCGGTCACCGCTCTGAGCGGTAGGTTGACGTTGATGGGTAACATGGTTTTCACCTCCTTTCTGAACCCGAGAGGGGCTTGATCCGGCAGGATCGCCGGGTCGCGATGGATCACCGACCCTGGATTTGGGCTTGTGGCCGCGACGGGATGCAGCATAGAGGGAATATTCGGGCGTGAGCATGCAGAAATTCCATGCATTTCTTCCGTAAATGGATGAAATTGGCTCGATGGCCCGGATTGTCGCTAGAAGTCGAGTCCGAGGCTCGGGCGCGGGCGTTTCGACCGATGTCAGATCGCGGCTCTCAACCGTTCGGCTAGCTGATCACGAAACTCGCGCAACTGTTCTGCTGTGAGGGAGGCGAGCATCTCTGGCAGAGGCTCAGTTGGGAATTGAGACAAAAGCCAGGCGAGTACCCCCGGGTCGATCCCTGCGTCCTTGCGCATCGCGAGCTCCAAGTCCTGATCCGGGGGATAACCCGCCCTTTCAAGGAAGTAGAGATCGACGGACGCGAACAAGGTGTCCGACGTCACGTAAAACGGAGACTGAGGCATTATGGCAAGCTCTGTAGATATACAGACGCAAAACGCCGCTTCGTTCTGCAGCCCAGACAGAAAAAAGTCTCGACCGTACTCTCGTGCCAGGCATCACTAATTTGTCGCTGATTTGCTGGATTGAAGGAAATCCTGAGACGCAAGTAGGACTTGGAAGCATGGCCCCGGTCGAGGCGCCTCCGGACGAAGCCTTGTGTTACCTGGTGTACGATAGGCGGCAGACGTTTGTATTCTGGTGTCCTCGATGCCCACCCGTACTCCAATCCCCGGCCTAAATCCCGACGTCCTCGCCTGGGCCCGCCGCCGAGCGGGCTACGACATCGACAAAGTCGCCCGCCGGCTTGGGAAGTCTCCCGAGGAGATCCAGGCGTGGGAAGCTGGGGAATCAAGCCCGACCTACGTGCAGCTTGAGAAGCTTGCGTACCAGGTTTACAAACGGCCCGTAGCCCTTTTCTTCTTCCCAGAGCCACCCGAAGAAGAAGATCCCGAGCATCGCTTCCGTACCTTACCCGACTTCGAACTCGCCGACCTTACGCCGGACACTCGCTTCAAGATCCGAGACGGCGTGGCTAAGCAGGTGGCGCTTGACGAGTTGACCGGTGGGAGCAATCCGGCAGAGCGTAAGGTGTTTCGCGACATTGGGGCGGAGCCGGGCTCGGACCCTGCGCGGATCGCGGCAGACGTTCGTGACTACCTCGACGTCAGCGTTGACGTTCAGCGTTCCTGGCGCGGCGTCCCCGCGGCGCTAAACACCTGGCGCGAGAGGGTCGAAGATCACGGTATCTTTGTATTCAAAGCCTCCTTTTCACAGCGTGAGGTCTCCGGCTTCTGCCTCAACAGCGCTGAGTTCCCCATCATCTACCTCAACAACAGTGTAGCGAAGACGCGCCAGATCTTCACCCTCTTCCACGAGCTTGGCCATCTTCTTCTGCGAACCAACGGCATCACCAAGCGTGACGACTCCTACATCTCCCGGTTGCGAGGTGAGGACCGAGATGTGGAGGTCTTCTGCAACGCCTTCGCCGGCGAGTTCCTGGTGCCGCGAGAGGCGTTGTCCACGCTAACTGGCAGAGGCGTGCCCTCAGATGAGCGCATCGCTCAGACCGCAGCGGAGCTTAAGGTCAGCCGGGAGGTAGTACTACGACGTCTGCTTGACCAAGGCATTGTTTCCCGCGAGCACTACGAAGAGAAGACCGCCGAGTGGACGGCCGACTACCTTGATCGCCAGCCGCGAGGCTCGGGCGGAGACTACTACAACACGCAGAGGGCCTACCTCGGAGTGGGATTCCTGGCCTTGGCGTTCCAGCAGCTCTATCGCGGAGTGATCTCCCGTGCCGAGTTGGCGGGAATCCTCGGCGTTAAGGCCAGTAGCATCGACGGGCTTGAGCAGCGTCTACTCGTGAGCACGGGCTAGTCCCATGACTTACGTCTTCGACACCAGTAGCCTGCGCGTTCTCGGCAACTACTACCCCGATCGCTTTCCTTCCTTCTGGGAGCAGTTCGAAGCTGGCATCGAGGCCGGAACGATCCGCTCCGTTCGCGAAGTACTCAACGAGCTTGAGCGACAGAGCGCCAAGCAATGGCTAAAGGAGTGGGCGCTCAGCCACAGAACCCTCTTCGCCCAGCCCGGACCGGAAGAAACAGCCTTCGTTGGAGAGATCTTCGGGGTTGCACACTTTCGGGCGCTGGTCGGAAGGAGACAGCGTCTTCTCGGCCAGCCCGTGGCCGATCCCTTTCTCGTGGCGGCAGCGAGAGTCTTGGAGGGGTGCGTGGTGACGGAGGAGTCGAATCGACCGAATGCCGCGAGGATCCCCAACGTCTGTGAGCACTTTGACATCGACTGCACGAACGTCGAAGGATTCCTTGAGCGGCACGATTGGAGCTTTTGAGCTACGCCCTCTCCGCTACTCCGATCGGTCACCGCTTTGAGCGGTAAGTTGACGTTGATGGGTAACATAGTTTTCACCTCCTTTCTGAACCCGAGAGGGCTTGATCCGGCTGGATCGCCGGGTCGCGACGGGATCACCGACCCTGGACTTGGGCTTGTGGCCGCGACGGATGCAGCCTAGAGGGAATATTCAGGCGTGAGCATGCAGAAATTCCATGCATTTATTCCGTAAATGGATGAAATTTACTCCGGCGGCCATGATCTCGGCTGAAGGTCGAGTCAGAAGCTAGGATGCGGCAACCCAAGCGATGACCCGTGCGGAGGCGGATCGTGCAGTTTGTGGCAGAGAGGGATCGACCAGTATCATCGGGAGTGGAGAACTTCTTATGGCTAGAGATCTTCTGCACGAGGCGCTGCGAGGCGCCGCGGCTCCGACGTTGGAGCGTATCCGTCAAGATCGGGAGCGGGTGCCGCACCAACTCTCAAAGTTCTTGGACTACATCGCCGAGCATCTCCTGGATCCGGAGCTCAATGTCTCCCGGGTGAAGCAAGCGACCGGCGTCCGCAGCCACTCGTTGCCGAAGTTGTTCCGGGCCCACACGGAGACTTCGCCGCGCGCTTATATCGAAATCGCGCGGTTAGAGATTGCCGATCGTTTGGTGCGTCGCAGCGATTTGGAGATGGGGCAGATCGCGATGGCGGTGGGGTTCACCTCTTACGGAACTTTCTCGCGGGCGTACAAAGCGTGGGCTGGTGAGTCGCCGTCCAAAGTCCGGTCGAAGTCCAACGTGCCGGGGATCGGATACCCGACATGGCGTCAGGCAATGCGGCGGGAGTTGGAACCGGAAACAGCAGGTGAAGTGATGGGGCACCTCGCCGGGCTTTTTTCTGAGTTCAAGCAGCAGATTGGCGACGGCGAGCCAGTGGATCGGCCGCGGATTGTTGTCGATGGCGAACAGTACATACGTATTCGCGCGCAGGAAGTGTGGCAGGAGGTTCGCGATTTGGCGCCGGACGAACAGAAGCGCTGTGTGGGTCGTTATGAGTTCCGATCATCGGCGCTCTTCGACCTACTGCGAGAGAAATCGCGGTTTGAGGGGCGTCGCGACCGGCAGCGGGGCGTTGAGCTGGCGAAGTTGGCGTTGGTCAGCCTGGAGGGCAGCGCGGAGTTCTTTGGCGAACGAATCCATGATCTTCGGGCTTTAGGGCTGGCTTGGCTCGGTAATGCCTTACGGCTAGGGCACGATTTCGTGTCAGCGAATAGGATGTTGGAGAAGGCCAATGCTGAATGGCAAGCCCCGCGTCGAGAAAAAGATTTCCTAGTTTTGGCGAAGATTCGCGACCGCGAAGTAGCGCTGCGGATTTGTCAACGGAATTACGATGAAGCCCAAAAGCTGGTCGATGAAGCTCGAGATTTGTATAAGTTAATTGGGAATGTGCGGGGAGAAGCCAAGGCTTTGCTAGAACTGTCTGCTATTCAGCACTATACAGATCGGCCGAGCGATTGTATTGCGACTCTTCAAGCGGCAACGAGCCTTGTTGAGGATATTGAAGATCCATATCTTGCTTATGTCTTACACGGAAGCCTAGCTATTGTCCTTGGCAAAGAGGGCCGCTATTCGCTTGCTATCGACAACCTCGAAAGGGCGAAGGGGTACTGTGAGAGGCTGGAGTACCAGTGGGGCTTGTTGAGGATTCAATGGACTGAGGCTCTAATTCAGCAAGGTTTGGGGCGACTATCAGTAGCAGAAAATCTCTTAGTCGCGGCTCGAAGTGGTTTCATCGCAGCCAAAGAGCCCACGTCGCTCAGCTTCATTTCTCTAGACCTAGCACTATTTTATGCTGAGCAAGATCGTTGGTCGGCCGTATTGGATCTTCTTGGTGAAATAATTCCAGTCCTTGGCACGCTGCGGCTATACGAAGAGACGCTTTCAGCTATTGGCCTCCTCGCTAAGGCAGTTGAGGCCGGGAATGTATCCTCAGCATTGCTGCTCAGCGTGCAAGAGGAGTTACAACTGGATCCTTTGACGCGACTCTTTGCATAGTGAGGATCGGATATTCCGACCCTCACAACTCTGAAGTCTAACCGTTAGGTTCGGGGAACGCTGGCCAGCCCGAACGAATCGTAGTCTGGGTTTTCATGCGTGCTCCTCTCTTGTTGGGCGCTGAGTGCTCGGGCCCCGCATGGCCCTGGCACAACAGCGCTGGTGGGTGTCTCGGCCATCGCTTTTCGCGATCGCCGCGTTGGCTGAGTTGCAGGGTCGCGGCCATATTGTGGGCCGTTTTGGAAACTCGACGGGACTTTCTGCGGGTCAAAATGAATACTCAGCCTAGCTGCGGGATGGCCGCAACCTCGGAGTGCGTTCAGTATTCGTAGAGTGTCATTGCCTTAAGGAGTGGCAGCTCTGCTTAACGGGGCTATTCTTGTTTTGCGAGTGTTTTCCTGGCCAGGAGTCGCGCCTCCTGCTCATGGGCCAAATCGGAGGCTATTTCGACAAGTAGTAGGGCTATTTCGGAGGCCAGAAGCTAAAGCGGTCGCCGGAAAGGCGTGAGAAAGTGACGCCGTGCCCGAGGACAAGCTGAAAACGCCCGCCGCCGGCCCATCCGAGCCGGTCTACAGCATCCGGATCGCTGCTCTCGACGGATCCTGCGGCGCTTGCGGTCTGCCGTTCTCCGGCTCCGGACCGATCGGCCATCGCGACGACGAGCCGATCTGTGATGCCTGCTTGTTCGAGAGCGCTGCCGAGCTCGGTATGTTGCTGGCGTTGATCTCGGTCAGCCGAGCGTATGCACGGGTCGATCTTGGCAGTCTCGAGGATCGACAGGAGCCTCTGCGACTGCTTGGCACCTTCGCTCGGGTCTACGAATGCTTCTCTGCCAAGACCGGCCCGCCACGCATCTTTCCGATTCCGGACCATTCGAAGTGAGCGGACGAGCGAGATGGCTGATCAAGCTTGGGAGCTATGCCGGCAACGGGTCGAAAAGACCGTCGAGCGAATCCGTGAGGATCATCGGCGGGCCTCGCCGAGGGTCGCGGCACTCTTGGAAGTGATCGAGCAACGCCTGCTCGACCCGGCCCTGGACGTCAACGCCCTGCTGCGCGATTGTGGCATGCGCGATAAGAACGTCTCGACCCGCTTTGCCGCTGAACTGGGCTTCACGCCTCGCGCTTATATCCAGGAAGCTCGCCTGGAGCTTGCCGGCCGTATGCTGGCGGGCTCTAAACTCAAGATCTGGCGAATCGCGACTCAGGTCGGATACCTGGACGCCAACAGCTTCAGGCGCGCCTTCAAAACCTGGAGCGGCAAAAGCCCGAGCCAGTTCCGGCGAGCCGCGTGTTCGTCGCCCACCGTCGATCAGGAACCTCAGCCGACCCCGGACGAGTTAGTGAGCCGTCAGCAGATTCTGCGTGCAATCATCGGTGACCTGACCACGGAACAGGCTGAGGCTCTGGCCGCTCAGCTCTACGGCCTTGGTGATCTGGTGGGTGCTGGGTTCCGTCGGCTGAATCCATCGAAGGATGGAATGGTGATGGTGGAATTGACCATGGCGGACAATTTTTGGGAGTGGATTCAAGAACTGCCGTTTGAGATCCAAAGGCGGGCGGTCCAGAGCCAAGCCCCTCGGTACCAGACCTTGGTGCTCTTTCATCGCCTGTGTGCTTTGTCAGTGGAGGCCGAGGACGCAGTCCTTGCCCGCAAACGTGCCCTCCTCGCCGCCACTGCTTTATATGCGCTTGAAGATCGAGTGGGCGAGCAATACCTGAGCTTTTTCGCGCGGGCGTTCGCCGTCCTCGGTTTCGCTGAGCGCCGTCTCGGCAGGATCGATGTGGCGACGTTACAGATCCGAACGGCTTTGGGCTTGCTCGAATGCGCTGGCGATCAGGCGCATCCGCTGGTCGTGGCGGAACTCTACTTCTATCAGTCTGCCATGGAGATGGGGGATGACAATTACCGAGAGGCCTGGGAATTTCTGGAGCAGGGGTTCGCGATCATGATGAAGTTCGCGGAGCGACTGATGGAGCAGAGGCAGGGCGTTGCCGTCGATGAGTAGAAGACAAGACGGCGCCACGGCCGACCCCCGATGGCGATCCCATATCGAGCCGGCTCCGGGGGATCTGCGAATCGTGCAGGCTTGGATCAACACCGCGGGCGCCGATGGCGTCGGCGAAACCCTGCGGAGTCCTGAAGAACTCCGGGACTGGCTCATGCATTGGGATTTGTTGAGTCGGGGCTCGGAGCTTTGCTCGGTCGATCTCGAGCTTGCGCTCGAGGTGCGTTCGGGCCTCCGGTCTTTGATCGAGGGTGGCGTTGGGGTGGGAGCGGTGCCGGATCCGTCCGTGGTGGCGGCGTTGAACCGGGCGTCGATCGCCATGCCGCTCCACGTTCGTTTTGTCAGTGACGGCAGGGCAAGCTTTGAACCCAGCGGTCGCGGTTTCGCTGAGGCCTTGGCGGGTCTGTTCGAGATCATCGCGCTGGCGAATCGGGATCAACGCTGGCAACGACTCAAGCTTTGTCAACGGTCGGGCTGCGGCGCGGCGTTCTACGATTTCTCGAACGGTCGCCACGCGAAATGGTGCTCGCGACGTTGCGGCAATCGAGGCAGTTCGCGCAAGTACCGTGGGCGGCGCCGACGCCATCGAGCGCGAAAGCGTGGCCTGCGTCCAACGGCGGCTTGAGGCGCAGCTTTCGTCAGGGCATCAAACGCCCAGGTGCTGACGCTTTCAGCTCGCGTCAGCGCATAGCGCCCCTGGGTGCTGACGTTTTGGGTTTTGGTCAGGGCATTGCGCCGTAGGGTGCTGACGTTTTGGGTATTGGTCAGGGCATTGCGCCGTAGGGTGCTGACGTTTTGGGTTTTCGTCAGGTCATTGCGCTGCAGGGTGCTGATGAAACCCCATCGCGTCAGCACCTGGCGCAATCCGTGCGCTGACGAGAAGAGGGAAGACGACAAGGCGCCGGAGTCGGAAGGGCGCCGGCTTTTCGCCGGCGCTTCACGTCGCGTCGCCGATATAATCGCGGAGTGAATCGCAGACACCCGGTACTCCTGACCACCGCGTTCTTGACCGCTCTGGCCGTCCTGGCTTGCGGCTCCCCTTCGGGCTCCGAGCCCGCCCCCGAGAGCTCGTCGAAGCCAGTCGCCGAAATGGAGGTCGCGAAGTTTCCTAGCAAGGGACCTTTCGTCGAGCCGGAGCCGGTCCGGGAACCCACGCTCCGCAAATTGGCCGACGATCTTGAAGATTGGGAGAAGACTTACCACCTAGCCGGTCATCCTGTGATGCCGAAGTTTGGCGATTTGGAGGAATTGATTGACGGCAAGGTCAATATCGCCCTCTCCAACCGGAGGATCGGGACCCGAGAGTGGGAGCGAGCCTTGGTCAAAGGCTTTCAACCGGTCGAGCACGCGGTCGGCTGGGATGTGTTGGTGATTTTTGTTCACCACGACAATCCCATCGAATGGCTGTCCGAGTCGGAAGTGGCGGAGATCTTCGGCGAGGGCGGCGCTCTCGAGGTCTGGAGTGACCTGATGGAGTACTCGATCCCGGGCTGCAAGAGCGACGAGATCGTGCGTTATGGGTTAACCCGCGACTCCGAAACCTACCACGACTTCCAGGAAACGGTGCTGGGGCTAAGGCGCGGCTATCGAGACGATGTGACCGAAATCTACGATCCCAAGGAGCTCGTCGAGATCATCAAGCGGGCGCCGTGCGCGGTCGCTTATGGCCGACTGTTCTACCATGTCGAACACGTCAAGGTCACTTGTATCGCGAAGGGCAAAGGCGTCAAGCCCAGCGGCGCCCCAGCGTTCTGTGCGTTTCCTTCGGTCGAGGCCGCCACTCGCGGCAAGTATCCGATCGTCCGCCCGTTGCTCATGTACTCCCGCGGTCAACCCCGGGGGGCGGTTAAGACTTTCCTCAGGTGGATCAACACGAGAAGCGGCCGTTGCGCCATGAAGAAGCAGGGCTACGCACCGTTCAAAGCGGTGGCTTGCTGATCACCTAAAAGCCATCAGCCGCGAGAGCACCAGCTCGGTCACCCGGCGATCTTCGACCTCGACGCAGACGTCGACCGCGGGTCGTCCTTGCCAGGGCTCCGGAACCTGATCGCTGGTGCCCAGCGACGGCCAGGACTTGCCGCGGCTGATGCCTTCGACCTCGACCCGGATCGGCCACGGGCGGGTGGTAAACAAGTCACGATGAGTCAGGTAGACGACGGCGGTCGGGTCGTGAATCATGATGCCGTCGCGGCCGTGGGTCTGCCGAAAGAACTCGAGGTACATCTCGAGCACCGCCTGGAGATGGCGAGCGTTGCCGGAGTCGGCCCGGCTGAGGGCGGCGACCTCGTCGCCGCTCATCAACACCTCGTGGGTGACGTCGAGACCGACCATCGCGAGCTTGGGGCCACCATCATCCGGTTGTGCAAAGTGGCCGAGCACAAAATCCGCCGCTTCCGGATCGTTCCAGAAGTTCGCCTCCGCGGCCGGCGTCGCGTTGCCCGGCCCGAGGGCGTTGCCGCCCATGACCACCACTTCCTCCAGGCGTTCGGCGAGTCCGGGATCCTGCTCGAGGGCGAGTGCGAGGTTGGTCAAGGGTCCGAGGGCGAGCACGCTCAGACGTTCGCTGCGCGAGGCCTCGAGCAACATTTCGACCGCGGATTGACCGCTGGCGGCGGCAGACGGAGGGGGCAGATGGGTGTTGCCTTGACCGTCATCGCCGTGGACGTGGGGAATCGGGCCGGGATACTCGCTGGCGATCGGGCCGGCAGCGCCCTCCGCCACCGGGATGTCGTCGCGGCCAGCGAGTTCGAGCAAGCGCAGGGTATTGGTCGTTGCCAGGTCGACGTGGACGTTGCCGTAGACCGTGGTCAGGCCGATGACGTCCAGCTCCGGCGAAGCCAGGGCGAGATAGATCGCCACTGCGTCGTCGATGCCGGGATCGGTGTCGATGATCAGTTTCCTGGGCAATGCAAGGCTCCTCGTGCGGTGTCCTTCGTCCAGCGTCTGGCGCCCGGAGTCTATCGTTTCAGATCGCTAACGGTGTTACCCTGTCGACGCCGCGTTGGCAACGCGAGTGCAAAGGCGCGGCTGGCGTTATCTTCTGAGGTTCTTGACGGATCACGAGGGCTCCCGATGAGCGAAAACGAAGTTGCCGAGCTGAAGCGGATCTGCATTTTCTGTGGCTCCCATTTCGGGGCCGAGCCCGCCTATCGAGCGGCGGCCGCCGAGCTCGGTCAGCGGATGGTCGAGCGGGGGCTGGGGTTGGTCTACGGCGGTGGTAACGTCGGCCTGATGGGCGTCGTCGCCGACGCTGTGATGGCGGCCGATGGCGAGGTGATCGGAGTCATCCCGCGCTCCCTGCGGGATCGGGAGGTCGCCCATCAGGGCATCACCGATCTGCAGGTGGTGGACAGCATGCACGAACGCAAGCGTCTGATGTATTCCCAGGCGCAAGCGGTGTTGGCGCTGCCCGGTGGCATCGGTACCCTCGATGAACTCTTCGAGGCGATGACCTGGAATCAGCTCGGCATTCACTTGAAGCCGACGGGGGTGCTCAACGTCGCCGGTTATTTCGATCCGCTGATGTCGATGTTCGATCGTGCCCAGGACCAGGGTTTCCTCGGCCGTAGCTATCGGGACTTCTTGGTGGTGGAGTCGACGGTTGACGGCATGCTCGACGCCCTGGAAGCCTATCGGCCCCCGTCCGGCGAGATCTGGCGGCGGCCGTCCGAGGTGCCGACCGACGCGCTGGAGTAGGGGGCGGCGGTGAGCGCTCCGATCTCGACCCGTGTCGGCTTGAGCCGGATCTCGAGGCGGCGGGTCAGCACCCGGTGAGCGCGGGTGACCACCAGGGCGGTGAGCAGCAGCGTCAGAGCGGCGAGCACGAGGCCAGCCTGCCCGCGACGACGGGCGGGGCGGCCGCGAAGGATCTGAGTGTCGCTGAACACCCGCGCCCCGGGAGGTGGGTAGCGCTCACTGCGCCAGATTCGCCAGGAAATCCGAGTGAGGTAGAGGCCGAAGACGGTGCCGCCGATGCCGAGCACGGCCAGCACGGTCTGGGCGGCGAGTCGAGCACGGGCTGCCGGATGGAGCAACGCTTCGTTGGTGTTGGGCCGAAAGCCACCGAGGAAAGCGTCGAGAGCCAGAAGGGCGACGCCGCCGAGCACAGCGACCACCGTCAGCGCGCCGAGCCAGCGAATTCTGAGCCGTCGGTCGGCTCGCTGAATGTCGGTCGAGCTGGAGTCCTCGAGATTCACGATCCGTTCCTCCGATGCTCTCGGATGTTAACAGTCGTGGTGTAGGCTCGCTGCATGGTTGCCTGCATGGATCTTGCAGACCTATGAGTCATGAGATCCTTCAACGAAAATAGGTGTTTGAGAAAGAGTTCCATGAGCGAGTTTCTAAGAGTTCCCAAGCTGCTAAGCCCCAGGACGTTCCTGTTTTTCTTCGTCCTGGCGGTCGGTTCGGTCGGAAGCTTTGCCTGGGCCCAAGGCGAGCCGATCCATCCACCGGGCGAACCGATTCATCCGCCCGGCGAACCGCGAGCCCCCGTGGCGTCGGAGTCCGTCGGCAGTGAGCCCTCGGAGGCCGAGACTCCGGAAGGAGAAGACGATCCGCTGGCCGGAGTTGAGGTGGTTACCGCCCGCCTGGTCGAGGCCGGGCGCCCGGGCCATCGCAAAGTGCAGGACGTGCGCGTCTTGGTCGAAAACGGAGGGCGCTTGGACTGGTCGCACCAAGGCGACTGGATCGCTTTCGATCGCGCCGAAGGCGATTTCCACCACATCTACGTCATGAAGCCGGACGGCACCATGGAGCGTTGTGTGACCTGCAACCAGTGGGACTTTCGCAAGACCAACGCGTTGTCGCCCACCTGGCATCCCTCCGGTGAGTATCTGGTCTTCCAGGTGCAGGAGCACGTCAAGAAGCTAGGGCTCGATACCCTGAAGCTCACCACGCCCCATCGCGGTCTGCACAGTGAGCTATGGGTCATCGACGTCAAGGGGCGTCAGCCGTTCCGGCTGACGCAGGTGGGGGAGCGTGGCAACGCACTCCTGGATCCTCACTTCTCCCATGAGGCTGACATGTTGACCTGGAGTCAGCGGGTGGTCAGCCTTGGACGCTGGGGGGAATGGGAGCCGCATGTCGGCCGCTTCCAGATCAAGCGCGGCGTGCCACGCCTGAGCAAGGTCAAAAACTATCAGCCGGAGGTACGTAAGGGCTTCGTCGCGAGTCATGGTTTTACGCCTTCGGACAAAGGACTCCTGATCTCGGCAGTACCGGACCCCCGTCAGGCTTCGACCGGCCGTGACATTCTCGAGCTGGATCTCGAGACGGGTGATTTTAAGCGCTTGACCGACTCGCCTCGGGAGTGGGACGAACTGGCACTGGCGCTGCCGCGCAGCGATGGCTTGATCTGGGTTTCGAACCGCAACATCAAACCGCCAAGAGATCGACGCCTGCCGCGGCGTGGCGACGTCTGGTACATGTCGGCCAGCGGTCGACGCCAGGAGCGCCTGACGTTCCTCAATCATCCGGAGTCGGATCATTTCTTGGGAGAGGCACTGATCGACGATCTGGCGTGGAATCGCGAGGGGGACCGTCTGCTGCTGCATGTGGTCTCGGCCGGCTCGCCGGGTTCCGATAGCGCCGAGCAGGCGATCTACATCGTCGAGCTCGACGGAGCGATTTAAACAGGGTGGTGAGCCTGGACCGAGCACCCTTGGAGCCGACGCCTTCCAGGCTGTAGGATGGAGGCGTCTGTCCTCCTGCCAGGACGGCCTCGAACTCCAGGAGCAACATATGTCGACGACTGAAGCTGCGGCCCTCGCCCCCTCCACTCTGCCGACTCCGGACGCTGCTGAGGTGGAGCGTTTCCGGCGCCGGTTGCTGAATCCGGTTCTGTCTCGCGGCTTCATGCTCGCCAAGCTGCCGCTCGGCCTGTTCGCCGGCATGCGTCTGCGCTCGCTCGACATGGAGAGCTGCCAGACCACCGTGCCCTATGGCTGGCGCAGCACCAATCCTTTTCGTTCGATCTATTTTGCCGCTCAGTCGATGGCCGCCGAGCTATCGACCGGTGCCCTGGCCATGCTCGCCGTCGAGGTGGCGCCGGTGCCGGTGGCCATGCTGATCACCCACCTGGAGTCGGATTTCACCAAGAAAGCCACGTCGAAGGTCACCTTCACTTGCGAAGAAGGCAATAAAGTTTTCGCGGCCGTGCGCGAAACCCTGGCAACCGGCGAGCCGGCCACCGCCCGCGTCGAGACCATCGGACGCATGGCTGACGGCACCGAGGTATCGCGGTTTACCTTCACTTGGTCTTTCAAGAAACGATCGCCCCAAGGACATTAAACCTCCGGTTTAACATCCTTGGCCATCCCCTCCTTTGCAGTTCTCGTCCGGAGGAACCGGACGAGAACTGCGGTTTAGCCAGATCGTCTAAACAGGCTGGCGTGGTCAACCCTTTTATAGCTGATTCCTAGGAGCCGGCACGCTTCGCGCACCCGTCCCCGGGTTCAAACCCCTGTTGATGAGGGCTATCGCCGGGTAACCTCGGAGCCGAATCGGCAAAGGACAGGTGAAACTTGTTCAACACAGGAAGGCGTGGCGACTCACGCCTCCTGCGGGGCGGCGTGAGCCGCGGTCCCAAGAATTCGGCGCTTGAGGTACCCCTATGCGTCCAGCGATCTTAACTCTCAGTGCGGCCTTGGTGATATTGGCCGGTTGCAGCCAGAATCGCCAAGGTCCGGATCTTCGTTTCTTATACAACCGCGCGGCGCAGTTTCACGGTCCGGATCGCAATCCGGTGATTGCAATTCCCGGCATCATGGGGTCGAAGCTCCGCGATCAGCCGAGTGGACAAGTGGTGTGGGGCGCTTTCGGGGGAGATGCCGCGGATCCGGACAAACCGGACGGAGCCCGCCTCTTGGCGCTGCCGATGCGGCAGGGATCAGATCTCCGCGAGCTGACCGATGCGGTCTCTCCGGACGGCGCCCTCGACCGCTTTCGAGTCCGGCTTCTCGGGCTACCGATCATGCTGCAGGCTTACGCCAACGTGATGAAGACGTTGGGGGTCGGTGGTTATCGGGATGAGGACGTGAAATTCGGCGACATCGACTACGGCGAGGATCATTTCACCTGCTTTCAGTTCGCCTATGACTGGCGGCGTGGTGTCGCGGAGAACGCGGCTCGTCTGCACGAGTTCATCGAAGAAAAGCGTGTCTACCTCGCAGCTGAGTACCAGAAGCGCTATGGCCTCGAGAATCCGACGATCCGTTTTGACATCGCGGCTCATTCCATGGGAGGGCTCCTCACCCGTTACTACCTGCGCTACGGTGCGGCGCCTTTGCCGGCCGACGGTTCGGTACCCGCTCCGACCTGGGCCGGTGCGGCCAATATCGAGCGAGTGGTCCTGGTCGGGACCCCCAATGCCGGGTCGGTGAAGGCTCTGGTCGACCTGGCTCATGGCCGAAAATTTGGCCCGATGCTGCCCAAGCTACAGCCGGCGGTGATCGGCACGATGCCAGCTGTTTATCAGCTCTTGCCGCGGGATCGCCATGGACCCTTGGTCGACGCCCAGGACCCAAGCCAGCGGATCGGCAGCCTCTTCGATCCGGAGCTCTGGGAGCGAAATGGCTGGGGTCTGGCGGATCCGGAGCAGGCGGAGGTGCTCGAGATTCTGTTACCGGAGGTGACAGATCCGGCACAACGGCGACGGATCGCGCTCGACCATCTGCGCAAGAGCCTGGCTCAGGCTCGCCAGCTGACGCGGGCGATGGATCAGCCGGCGGAGCCTCCGCCCCACCTGACTCTCAAGCTGGTCGCGGGTGACGCGGAATCGACGCCGGCGACCGCTGCTCTGGAGGCCTCGGGACAGCTCAAGATCGTCGGTTTCGGACCGGGCGACGGCACGGTGCTCAGGAGCAGCGCGCTGCTGGACGAACGGGTCGGGGGCGAGTGGCAGCCGAGGCTGGTGACGCCGATCCACTGGTCCGACGTCAACTTCCTATTTCGCGATCACCTCGGCATGACTCAGGATCCTCACTTCACCGACAACGTCTTATTCTTCCTCTTGGAAGGAAACTAAGAGGCGATTCACCGAAGGCTTGGATCCTGGAACGGGTGCGCGAAGCGCGTCCGTTCGGGCACGGAGGGATAAGCCAAGGAAGCCAAGCCGGAGGCTTGGATCCTCGGGGCGCTAGCCATCGTCCGGAATCAGCTCAGACAGAACGCCTTCTAAGCGTTCGGAAGCGCGGCCGCCGCCAGCGGTCGGGGAGCCGTCCAAAGAAGCGATGTCGGCCTCGGTGAGGTCGAGACGGGGCGCGAAGGCTTCGGCGTGAAATTCAGCGGCCAGGCGTCGAGCGAGATCGGTCGAATCTTCGCCGGCCCGCAGCTTGACTCGGGCCTCCGCCCAGCGGGTTCCCCGTGGCCCGAGCAGATAAGCTCGGCCCGACTGGGCATCGCTTTCGACCCGAATCTCGAATCCGCCGCCGGCGCGATCGAAGCGCGGTGAGCGCAGGAGCAGGCGCCGGGTGGTTCCCGCAATCTCGCCGTTGGCCGGAGGGAAGGCTGCAGGCAAGGCGAGGCCGAGGCGGCGGATGATGCCACGATCCAGTTGCAGAGCGGCATCGAAAAGCTCGAGCGCTCGGTGATTCTGGCCGACGTCGATCGCCGCCTGGGCGGCCAAAGCGGTGACTCGGGCGCGCAGGAGGGCTTCGTGGGAAGTGAGCGTCTCGAGAGCCCGATCGGCGAGGCGGAGCGTGTCGAGCTCACGACCCTTGAGGGATGCGACCTCAGCTTCATAGGCCAGGAAATAACCCTCCGCCTCTGGCAAAGTCTCCCGCGCTCGCGCGGCCTTGAGCGCTGCTCCGATCACCCCGGGGCCAAGCAGCGGGGTCAGCTCGGGCTCGATCCATTCCGGGATCTCGGCGGAGCCGGCGAGATAGGGTCGCAGGGTCGCGAGCAAAATTCGCTCGTCGGCGAGCAGCGACGCCGCTCGGCGGCCCGAGGACCAGGCGCGCAATCGTGCCCGGCGGGATTCGAAGAGAGCCTTGACCGCCTCGGGAAAGCTCGACCAGGAGGCTTTCTCCGCCAACAGCTCGGCTCGGGTTCGCTGGGCCATCTGGTCCACCAAGGCGACGGCAGCTTCCATCTGCTCGGTTTCCGAGCTGGTGAAACCGGTGCGGTCGGGTCGATCGAGGGCACGAGCCGTGATGCGTGCCGCGTCGTCCGGTCGGCCGGCGACGATCAGAAAGATCGCGGAGGCCATTTCGGTCTCGGCGCGGTTCTGCTCATCCATGAAAGCCGGCTGCCGACGCCGCCACTTGAGCATCCGGCGTAGGGCGTCGAGGGCTTTGGTGGTTTGGCCTTCGGCCAAGTACAGCAACATCAGGTCGAGCCACGGGTTGGACACCGAGCGGGCGTCGTAATTCTCGGTACCTTCCAGGATCAATCGCTCCGCCTCGTCGATGCGCAGCATGCCGAGCGCCGCCTCAGCGGCGTTGGTAAACGGTGTCGGCGTCCGGCGATCGATCTCTCGCTCGTACTCGGCAGCGGCGAGACAGGCTTCATAGCCCGCTTCGCGCCGCTGCTGCTCGGCTTCGATCGCGCACAGGGCGGTTCGAGCGGCCGCGATCTGGCCGCGTTCACCGAGGGCAAACGCTTCCTCCACCGCCTGACGTGCTTCGTCATAGCGGCGTAGGCGCATCAGCGGCCAGCCGCGGTCCGCTGGCCATGGCGGTGTGTAGATCTCGTCCCGCTCGAGCAGGTAGCGGATCTTGTCTTCGTGGCGACCCATCTCGCCGCTGACCTGAGCCAGCTCGCCGAGGGTCAGGGCGTGCCATCGCCACGGGGCTCCATCTTCGCCGATCATCGGATCCCAGCGCGTTTCATAGAGTTTGCGGCTGCGTTTCAGATGATAGAGGGCGATCGGCAGATTGCCCTCCGCTCGATGTTGGACGAAGCCCATGATGGCGTGGCCAGCGATCGATTCGGGATCTTGGTTGAGGATTTGTTCGGCGATCTCCCGAGCTTTGATGTATTGCTGACGGTCGAGGGCTTGCCAGGCGGCGGCCACCGTCGGGTCGGTGCCGAAGCTCTCGGGCATGTCGATGATCTCGAGATCTTCGAGCGCTTCGGCGAACGGATCTTCGACGTCGATGCTTTCGCCGGGAGTTTGAGCGATCGCGAGAGTGGCGGTCCACAAGAACCCGAGAAGCAGGGGGATCGCCCGCCCCGATGGATGGCGCCAGCTCATGGTCTCCTACTCATCGTCGCCGCATCGTCGATCGGGCCAGGCCTTCGATCGAGCGTTCCATGGCGTCGTCGAGCACCGGTTGCAGCTCGGTGATGCCGGGGGCCAGATCGACACGATGGGAAAAGACGCGCGGCACTAAGGTCTGAATGTCTTCGGCGGAGACATAGTCGCGTCCGCGGAGAGCCGCCATCGCCTGGAGGGCTGGCAGCATGAGCACCAGGCTGCGGGTGGAGCTCCCTTGCAGTACCCGTTCGTCATCGCGGATCGCTTGAGCGACGTCGACCAGGCATTCCTTGACCTGCTGGCCAATCGCGACGCTGTCGTCGATGGCGCGGCGGGCCTTGAGGACTTGAGTCCGTGTCACGCGGGGTAGATCCTCGCGGTCGACGTCCCGCCTGGAGCGATGGGTCTCGAGCACCTCGAGCTCCGACTCGCGATCGATGTGAACCATGCGGACCTTGAACAAGAAACGGTCGAGTTGGGCCACCGGCAAGGGATAGGTGCCCGCCAAGTCGAGTGGATTCTGGGTCGCGATGACGAAAAATAACTCGTCGAGAGGATAGGTACGGTTATCGACCGTCACCTGCTTTTCGGCCATCGCTTCGAGCATGGCCGATTGGACCTTGGGCGAGGTGCGATTGATCTCATCGGCGAGCACGATGTGAGCAAAGATCGGGCCGTGACGAAAGTGAAAGAGGTTGGCGACCGGATCGAAGACCGAAACGCCGGTGACGTCTGAAGGCAGCAGATCGGGGGTGAACTGGATGCGCCTGAAATCGGCGATGTAATCGTCCGGGCGATCGTCGACAATGGAGCCGCCGAGGGTCTTGGCCAAAGTGGTCTTGCCGGAGCCCGGAAAGTCCTCGAGCAGGATGTGACCGTCGGACAAGAGGGCTACCAGCACCATGTCGATGACCTCGTCTCGGCCGATCACCTGGGCCCGCATGCGGGCCCGTAATCGGTCCATCACTGCCATGGCATCGGCCAGCGGGTCGGCGATCGCCTCGGGAGCCGTCGGCGGAGGTGCGGCCGGCAGAGGC